>MU715588.1:156166-217808 GCA_026770625.1 Nicotiana glauca | reverse complement strand
GCGATAACCAAACTATTTTATTTTATAATTTTTGGGAGTAGTTGTCGTGAGAGCAAAAATCACGTGCTCACACACCTTGCTGCTTATTAGTCCATGTATAGTAGTCACCTCTCCATGGGATCTCACTGAGTAACAAGTTGTTGTAGCAATTTGTAAAATCTTGTAATTTTGCTAAAGTAACTGGGGGCCCTTGCCTATCTTGTGGATATAGGAGAGCATTGTAATCTCCACATATGAGCCATGGGGTATTACTTCTTGGAGCCAGAACTTGCAAATCATTCCATAGTTCTTTTCTCCGTTCAACTGTGTTAAATCCATACACTGTTGTAAGTAAGCACCTCATTTCATTCTACTTGCCAATGACCTGACCGTGAAGTTATTGAGCTGTCTCTTTAAGCATCTGAACCGTATACAATTTTTGATCCCAAACCACCCATATTCTGCCATTTCTTGCATCTCCGTAGTTAGAAAGACTTTTCCATTTAGGAACCACCTTGCTAGCAATACATTATACTTTATTTTCTTTAACTCTAGTGTCTAAAAAACAGTTAATTTAATATGATTTTCTTTGAGGTATTGCTTTAACTCTTTCTGCTTATACCTCTTATTGGTCCCTCTAATGTTCCAAAATAACCAAGTCATTGAGTTACTCTAGCTCCACCTTCTACATCAAGAGGTTTAGGATTTGCAACTCTCTTCTCCTCTGCAGGTAAAGCATTGAAACCATTACTTGTTGAAAAACCCTCTTGAAGTAGCCTAGTCTCAACTGTTTTCTTAACACCTGAACTTCCCCCTGCTTGTTAGTGTCGAGCTGGCTTTGTACACTATTTGCTCCTTTTTTTTTGAACTGTATCCACCCCTCTTATGTATTTTGAGTAGTTTTATCTCTGACTATGCTAGTACTTGCTGCCTGTGGCGGCACTTGTTGTTGTTTCAATTGAATATTCATATTCTATTGTTGCTCTTTTGGTATCCATCTTGCTACTGCTCTGGCCTTCTATTTTTCTGAATTTGCATAGTCTGTCCCTCATAGTTCCTCTTCCACAATCATTCCCAATCTTTAGGCACTCCGAACAATATTGTGGCTTCCATTCAAACTCAATGGATTGAGATGGATCATTAATTGTAACTTCAGTAGTCAACTTCTTCGTAACATTGACTTCAATCATAATTCTTGTATAAGACGCCCTAGTTTCTTGGTAGTACACTGATCAGCAAATATAGGGACACCCAAAGTGCTGGCCATCCTACTCAGCGAGTTCGTGCCCCAGCAATTCATAGGAAGATTAGGAAATTTTACCCATAATGGAATTTCTGTGAGAAACTCTGCTCTTAAATCAAAATTTGGGGTCCATTGTTTAATGATGACTGGTCTACTATTCATAGTATATGGCTCTCCATACAAAACTTCATGCAAATCACTTAGACTTTGGAATTTAACAATATAGAATCCCTCTTCATGAAGGGATAATTCATGTTCAGCAACTGAGTTCTAGATTTGAGAAATGTATATGTGCATCTGATTATACCCAGGCACTTTCCCAATAACATACACAACTAGAGCTTTCCGCCATTTTTCTGTCTCATTATCTACCTCAGTTTTGTCTAAATTTACGATTAATTCGCCATCTGCCACATCTGGAGCAATATAGGTTAGAGGCATACTATTTTCTGCAAATCTATTCCTAGTAAAGAGTTTTGTCCATGGAGCATCACTCAAAATTTCTTTCGCTGGTGCTAGAGTAGATGGTAGCTGTTGATTCTCCTCAATCTGTGCCGGATTAGGGCGTTTCTCTGATGCAATTGATTCCTCTTCATTACTGATGGGGCTTCCTTGATTTATTGAGGGATTTGGGCTTAGTACCATTTTCGTAGAGGCACCACGATTTTCACTCGTTGTTCCCACTTTGAGTGACCTAGTCGGAAATTGAGCACCAATTGGCGTTACAACTTGTTGAGCGTTGCCGCATACAACTTGTCAGCTATTACAGTAGCACTAACAGAACTTCCTACAGTGACAATCGGTTGATTTTTGAACGGTCATCCTCTCTTCTTAGCCATGGCGACCAAGGTTCAACGTAGGTTAGCATAACCTACGCCGAGAGCACAGTTAGAGAGAAAAAATGAGTTTTTTAAAACCTTTTACAAATAATATTATTACAGTATTATTATTGTATTTTTCGTGTCATTTCCCTACGGATAAAACAAATATTTTTTTAGCTAAGTACCAATTTAGAATACCTAATCTGTTTCATATTTCATGAATTGAGAATAAAGCACTTCACAACGTAAGTGCTACCGGATGACGGAGGACTTAAAAATATAATATTACTTGTTCCGAAGGGACGGCCAGTGAGTTTGGAAGGAGTTTTCCACACGGGAGACGCGGGTTCGATCCCCCCTCAATGCCTTCTGAGTCTGAGCCTGTCGTACGGGGCTTGCCTAGTGCGGTTTACATCCCCTGCGTGGTTTGCAGGCTATTATACAGTGGGGGGTTTACCCAGTGCGCACAGAGTGCTCACCCGAAGGGCAGAGGCTGTAGCGGCTGCGGGTTTTCCTGGGGTTCCAAAAAAGAAATACTTGTATTTAACTAAACTTACGAAAAAACGAAGATAACCCAACTCTTGAATCATCTTAAAAATTATATTGACCAAATGATTATATTTTTATTTTAAAACTTTTGAACATGATTAAGTTTTTCTTTTCATTTTATTTTAATTTATACAGTAGTATTATAATTTGCAAGTTAAATGTCAAAGCACAGACTTGCAAATTGTATTCAAAATCTTAAAGTAAAAAGTTATAGTTAATAAATTTAAGGCTACTTTAGTATTTGATTTTTTTTTTAATTATATACTTTTTAAATTTGTGTCCAAATCAATAATTTTGTTTGGTCATTTGTAACTTCCTTTTTTAATTATTTAAAGTTTAAAAAGAAAGAACGCAAACTTGCAAACCTAATGTGTTCATAATATTAGGGCCATTTGTCAGTCGGTACGGTACGATATTTAGATATTTCGGTTCGGTATTTTCGGTATCCGGCTTCTTACAATTCTATACCAATACCGTACCTAATTAAATTCGGTATGGTTTAGTTTTTCTCCTTTCGATTTTGGTGTATTCGGTTCGGTAACTTCGGTTTGACTGATAATTGGTGCATAAAGTCATAGACTATAATATTCTTAATTAAAGTTTTAAAAATTACAAAACTAAAAACGTTTGTCGACAAAAAATTTGTCCAAAATCAGCAAGCATCAACCCTAAGAGAGAAAATTGTACATAAAGGAATAAATTTGATCATTAGAAATGTCCCGTTACTTGCTTGGAGTTAATTGATAAACTTAGAAAATAAAGGTAAGTAAAATTTTAGATTTTATATATTTATATTATAATTGATAATATGTGTATTGTGTAATATAATATATATTTCGGTACGATATTGGTATTTCGATATTTTATTTTAAAATACCAAATATCATACATAATTCCAATTTATTTTAAAACTTAAACCAAATACCATACCAAATACCGAATTACCGTATCGAAGAAGATTAGCTAGATAAGTTGAATAATATCTTGTTATTGATTATTGGATGTAAGATTAATGTTGTTCATTTTACCAATTAGAAGATATTATACTCTCCAACTTGATAGGATTCTCTTAAATGATTTATATTTTATTTAAAAAAAATAAAGAGTAACAGTCTATTAAATTTTATATAAGTAATAAATCTCATAATTAAGAGGATATTAGTTAAAAAAAGAAAGGAATTAATAGTCCGTTGTTATGAAATACTTGAAACTCCTAAAGGAGTAACACCCACTATTCTTCTCCATTAACCTCCCACTACTTATTATTATCTATGTAACTCTCACACCTTCACGATCTCCCCCATGTTCATGGTATCCCTTTGTATTACTTGTATCATTCTATAATTAGAGGGTTTGAGCATCACATTGTACATACTTGACACACTTGAAAGAAATAAGAAGCTCTCGTCTCTATCTTTTTATATTCTTGTCTATTTTTTTGTTTTATTACTTTGAGCTAAATTTCATAATACGTTATCATTACGAATTGCTGGTTTATTTGATACTTAGTAAAAATGACGAAAGGGGCAAGAAATTGATTTTGGAAATAAAGTTGTTAACAGTGGCTGTTTTCTTCAAGTAAGATGCCACACTTCAAGTTATAATTTCATTTTGTTTCACTAATGTCCAAACCTTCCATGAGAGTTTCAGTGACCTTTGCCAAGTGATAAAGGTATTTGTATTTCATCTCGTCAGATATATTTGTGGTAATACTGATTTTACTATTACAAAAGATATATGCACATGCAATTATACACGCACACAAAAAAAGATATACTACAAAATGTTAGACATCGATGGCATATAAACAAAATAATAAATGAATTGGTGACACTATTATGTTTGTGATGATGTCATATATTGTTTATTGTTTAATTTATTTCTTCTTACATGTATTAATTTAACATTATTCATTACCTTATCAGTTAAACATGTGATCATACCGTCTCAATCTGGTCAAGCACTTCATCTTCTTGTCCAGTTAATAAATCAGTACTTGCATTTCACATGAATAAGAAAAAGTAATGGCAAAATAAGTAATTTTTCAGAAAACTGTGAGTAGATTTCGTTGTTTTTTTTATTGCAAAAAGCATTGTTTACCTTTTTAGTTCATGAAGAATACATGTAAGAGATTTTGTGTCACGATCCGAGTTCGCCCTCCGTGAAAAGTCGTGACGGCACCTAATATCTACGACTAGATAAGTCTAACAAATGCAGAAAGAGAAACAATTGCGGAAAGAAACTAATAAGAACTAAGATAACAAAATATAACAGTGTTTAAGATGCCGCCCGGTATATAACAATACAAGATTTCCAATTGAATACTCTCAAAACCCGGAATCCCATGAATCACAAGCTAAGAGTACATAAAAGGCTCTAACTCCAGAAATGTCTATCAACAAGGAAGACATATGCTAGTACAGAGAATAGAAAGGGACTCCTCGGTCTGCGGACGCGGCAGATATACCTCGAAATCTCTACAAAAAGCGCCTCGCCTCAAGAATGATAAGACTGAGTAGAAGTACCTGGATCTGCACATGCAAAAACATGTGCAGGAAAGGGCATGAGTACACCACAGCAGTACCCAGTAAGTACCAAGTCTAACCTCGGTCGAGTAGTGATGAGGAAGATCAGGGCCCTACCGGTCATATACAACAATATATAAGGAAGAATAGTAGTAGTAAATAAATACAGATAATGAGAGAAACAACAACCATAATCAAGACAAATAATCACAGAAGGTATACAACTCAATTTAGAGATAACAACCGGGGCTCTACCAGGATCCCGTCCTGTAGCCCCAAAAGTACATAAATAGTGGATCTCCCGGGTGTTGTCCTGTAGTCCATATCACTGTGCAGGGGGATCTACCGGAATTGTGATGACCCGGCCAGTCGTCTCATGAGTTACCGCTCTGTTTCCTCCATTTCTTCTTCGTTATCCGTGTTTTGTGGTATCGACTTGGTCGGATTGAGTCCGAAATAATTTTGGTAAGGTTTGAGATACTTAGTCTCTTTTAAGAAAGCTTAAGTTGAAAAAGTCAACCGGATGTTGATTTATGTGGTAGAGGGCTCGGATATGAGTTTCGATGGTTCGGTTAGCTTCGAAAGGTGATTTGTGACTTAGGAACGTGATTGGAATGAGTTTTGGAGGTCTGGAGTAGATTTAGGCTTGAATTAGCGAAGTTGATATTTTGGCAATTTTCGGTTGTTAATGAGATTTTGATCTAGGGGTCGGAATGGAATTCCAAGAGTTGCAGTAGCTTCGTTATGTCATTTGGGATGTGTATGCAAAATTTCAGGTCATTCAGACATGGTTTGGTTGGGTTTTTGATCAAAAGCGTATTTCGAAAGATTTTTAAAAACTTAGGCTTGAATCCGATGTGTTTTGGGTGATTTGATGTTGATTGAGGTGTTTTGATGATTGGAACAAGTTTGAATAAGGTTCAAGGATGTTTTGGTGCTTTTGGTTGAGGTCCGGGGGCCTCGGGGTGATTTCGGGTGCTTAACGGAGAAGTTTGATGTTGATTGTAGCTTCAGATTTTGTTGTTTCTGGTGTTTTCGCAACTACGGTTTGGGGGTTGCAGGTGCGGTATCGCATATGCGGGAGAGGAACTGCAAAAGCAATTTTGAAAGAAATGTCTGGAACTGCAGATGCGGTAGAGGGCCTGCACCTGCGGAGCTGCAGATGCGGTGAGGGCACCACAAATGCGGTTCTGGTCCCTTAAGTGAATTCCACATAAGCGGTTGGTTAGACCGCAAATGCGATGCCGCAGAAGCGGATTGTTGACCGCATAAGCGGAAAGGCCTAGGCAAATCATATATGTTATTTCATTTTGCGATTTTGGGTTATTTCACCATTGTTGCCTTCGATCTTGGAGCTTTTTGGGCGATTCTGAAGAGAGAAATCAAGAGACTTCGTTAAGGTAAGAAATTTTGGACCTAAAACTCAATTCTATGATTATATTTCATGAATTTAGCGCTGTAATTAAAGAAATTAAAGGGCAAAAATGGAGGATTAGGGCTTGAGTTTAAGAGACCTTTAAATGGAGATTTGAGGGGTCATTTGGACTCCGATTTTAGTACTTTTGATATGTATGAACTCGTGGGGAAATAAGAAACCTATTGGTATAAAAATTTCTGAGTTTCAAGAAGTGAGCCCGGGGCTCGGGTTTTGATAATTTCGGGATTTTTGGTATTTTTCGATTGTTTTCGCTTGGGCCTTGTTCCCTTAACATATTTTGACATACTCGTTCTGAATTTGGATAGATTCGACGTGCGTGGAGGCCGATTGGAGGGGCAAAGACATTGCGAGCTAGAGATTTAGCCGGTTCGAGGTGAATAATGATTGTAAATGATGTTCTGAGGGTTTGAAACCACGAATTGCACATCGTAGTGCTATATTGAGATGAGGCACATGCTTGATGACGAGCGTGGGGTCGTGCACTATTGGGGACTATGACTTGGTCTGTCCCGATTGATGATTTTTCCGTGTATATGATTGAAATCTATTTGCTATCATCATTATTTATGCTAATTGCCATATTTGGATTTCGTACCAATTATTTGAACCCTTTGGGGATTTGTTGTTGATATTTTCTCACTACTTTGACTTTATACTTGAACTAGGTTGTGACGACCCAAAGGGTCATCACTTATTTTCATATTCATTCTATGCTTCCGGGGCCTTGAAAACCTCATTTAGGGTTGCCTCGATTTGTGTGCACAGTCTGAGCGCATAGTCGGAAAGCTTAAATATGAATTCTGTGAGAAAAATGCTAAATTTTGATATTAAAATGAATAAATTTAACTTCGGTAAATATTTTGGGTAAATGGACCCGGACCCGTAATTTGACGGTCCCGAAGGGTCCGTAGAAAAATATGGGACTTGGGCGTATGCCCGGAATCGAATTTCGAGATCCCAAGCCCGAGAAATGAATTTTTGTGTGAAATTGTTTTCGCGAAATAATTAAGAAAATTGAAAATGAAATTTGATTAGAAGACTATGGTATCGGGCCCGTATTTTGGTTTCGGCGCCCGGCACAAGTCTTATATATAATTTAACCACTTTCTATAAAGTTTGGTTGAAAACGGACGTCGTTTGACGTGTTTCGGACTTAAAATGAAAATTTAATGTTTTATGAAAATTTAGAAGAAATCATGGATTTTAAGGCTTAATTCGATGTTTATGATATTATTTCGGTGATATGATCGCATGAATAAGTCTGTAGAATATTTTTGGGGTTGCGTGCATATTTGATTTGGAGCCCCGAGGGCTCGGGTGAGTTTTGGATAGGCCGTGAGTGCATTTGAAACCTTTGAGAAAATCTGGCATGATCAGTTCTGCATTATTCGCAATTGTAAAGCAGGTCTCGCAAATGCAAGATCGCAAATGTGAGCCTAGCATCGCAATTGCGAAGAAAGGGAATCCTGCACTGGGGTCGCAAATGCGACCATTTGGTTCGCAAATGCGGGGTTGAGCCGATTGCAAATGTGACTTTGGGGCTTGCAAATGCAAAGTCCAAAATTTATGGCAGAGTTCACAAATGCGAACTGTTCCTTTGCAATTCCCATACCTGCAGGGTTCGCAAATGCGAACCGACGTTCGCATTTCCTACATCTGAGGCCTGCATTTTTCATACTTAGCCGAATTTTGAACACTTATCATCATTCTTTCAAAACCCAAACACACTTAGGCGATTGTCCAAGAACGAGACTTCTTCCAAATCATTTGTAAGTTGGTTTTTACCCAATTCTTTCAATCATTAACATCATTTAACATGTTTTCAACTTAAAATCAAGGATTTTCATCGGTGAAATTAGGAATTTTGGGTAGAACCTAGGTTTTTCTAAAATTAGGGATTTGGACCTCAATTTGAGATCCGATTTCAAAAAAAATCATATATTTGTTCGTGGGGGAATAGGTAACCAGGTTTTGACCACGTGGGCCGGGGGAGATTTTGGAATTTTTAGGAAAAACTTTGGGAAATTCATTTTTATGCATTCAAATTGATTCGTTTAGTATTTATTAAAGTAATTAAGTCACTTGTGACTAGATTCGAGCGGATTTGAGGTGGAATCACGGGGTAAAGCTATAGTTGAGGCTTGTGTTGAGTTCAAAGCATCGAGGTATGTTGGTTTAACCCTAGCTTGAGGGATTAGGAGTCGAGTCATAATTGCTACTTGTTTTGTGTCGAGTACGACGTATGGGCATGATGACGAGTATCCATGCGTTGGTGTCAAGCATGACCGTGGGTCTTAAATTGATAATTGTGTATCCTTATTTGATCTTATGAAAGTTGTGACTGAATATTGGTATTAATAGTTCCAAGTAGAAGTTGAATTGGACTGGTTATAGCTGATTCTCCCTTGTCGGGATGTTTGACTTGTTGTTATTGTTTCCCCTTCTGGGAAGTTATTATTTTGATAGTTCCCTTGCCGGGATTGTATTGTGTATTGTGTTAAAGGTAAAGGGAGTGGGTGGTACGTCTACCACAAGTGATATAGAAAAGGGAGCGGGTGGTACGCCTACCACAAGTGATATTGAAAAGGGAGCGGGTGGTACGCCTACCACAAGTGATATTGAAATAGGAGCGGGTGGTACGCCTACCACAAGTGATATTGAAAAGGGAGCGGATGGTACGCCTACCACAAATGATATTGAAATAGGAGCAGGTGGTACGCCTACCACGAGACATTGAGAAATGGGATCGGGTTGCACGCCTGCAACAAGATGAGTTGAATATGAAAGTTGCCTTATCTCTTTATTTTGTGCTAGAAGCTAAACTGTAGATGTACGCTCTATTATTCCTGATATTTTATTTCTATATATTTCCCTTGAAGCATGCTCCCTCCCCCAGCTTAAATTATTTATTCTTGTTGTTTCTCCATTATACTTGTATATATATCTACACAGGTTTATTTGGAGTCTGGTCCTAGCCTCGTCCCTACCTCGCCGGGGTTAGGCCATACACTTACCAGCACATGGGGTCGGTTGTGCTGATACTACACTCTGTGCTCGTTTGCATAGATCCAGGTTCTGGACAGCAACAGCAGTAGCATGGGAGCTTGCTTTTAGTCCAGTGAGACATCGAGATAGCCTTGCAGGCGTCCGCAGGCCCGGCGTCTCCTCTATCCTTTATTTTAGTCCGTTATCTCCTTGTACTCGAGACAAATAGTTATATTTCTTTTAGACATTGTATTTAGTACTCTTAGTGGTTCGTGAGTGTTGTGACACCGGTCTTGGGTAGAGGCTTTTGTTGAATCTTTCCGCATTTCTAATCAGTTTTTCTTTAATTTAAGACTTCCGCTTACTTAATTAATTTCATTGCTTTTATATTATTACCGACAATTGTTAAGGAGGATCTTGCTGTTAATGAAAAAGTAATTAAACTTGGCTTGCTTATCTCCCATTAGTAGGCGCCATCACGACTCCCGAAGGTAGAAAATCCGGGTCGTGACAAGTTGGTATAAGAGCTCTAGGTTACATAGGTCTCACAACTCACGGACAAGCTTAGTAGAGTCTGAGGGATCGGTACAGAGACGTCTGTATTTATCCCCCAGAAGCTACAGAGTTAGGAAAAGTTTCGCATTTGTTCTTTTTTGTCGTGCGGTTCTGTTTCCCAATGCTAATCGAATTTCTACTATGTTCTTTCGAGACGACAAGAACACGCGCTTCCTCATCTACTGATCAGCAGTCCGAGCCCCAGATAGCTCCCACTAGGGGCAGAGGGCGAGGACGAGGTCGTGCTAGAGGCCGAGGTAGGGGCAGAGCTCAGCCCTGAACAGCAGCACTAGCGGCAGAGCCTCAGGTTGATTTTGAGGAGGAGGTTCCGGGCCCAGCAGTTTCGGTAGGCCCAGCTCAGGTCCTAGAGGGGTTTATTGCTACCCCAGTTTTTTTAGGACTCTCTAATCTGATTGGTGCGCCTCGTGGAGAGTGTCACCCGAGAAGGATTGATTCTCGTAGCATCAGCCACTTCTCAGGCTGGAGGAGGAGCCTAGACTCCTGCTACACGCACTCCGGAGCAGGTAGCTCCTCAAGTTCAGATTCCAGTGGTTCAGCCAGCTATGGCAGTTCAGCTGGGGTAGTTTCTCAGACCGGCGATGGAGCAGATATGTCCGCAGATGCTTTGTGGAGGCTGGATAGGTTCACCAAGCTCTTCACTACTACATTCAGCGGTGCTTCCAATGAGGATCCCCAGGATTTCCTATATAGCTGCCACGAGGTTCTTAGGAACATGGGTATTGTTGAGACCAATGGGGTCGATTTTGCTTCTTTTCGCCTATCTGGATCCGCCAAGACTTGGTGGAGGGATTTCTATTTAGCTAGACCAGCAGGGTCTCCAACCTTGACCTGGAGGCAGTTCACACATCTATTTCTGGAGAAGTTTCTCCCAATTACACAGCGAGAGGCCTATCAGAGGTAGTTCGAGCGTCTCCATCAGGGATCCATGTCAGTCACCCAGTACGAGACCAGGTTTATTGATTTGGCTCTCCATGCCCTTGTTATACTTCCCACTGAGAGGGAGAGAGCGAGACGGTTTATTGATGGACTCATTTAGCCTATTCGTCTCCAGATGGCTAGAGAGGATGGTAGTGAGATATCTTTTCAGGAGGCGGCCAATGCGGCCCGGAGGATTGAGATAGTATTGTCATATGTGGCGGTCATAGAGCAGACAAGAGACCCCGTCAGTCAGGCTGATTCAGTGGTTCCTCGTCGGGAGGTAGAGATTTGTATGATAGGGGTCAGCCTTCTAGGCCCTTTCAGTCAGCTCTTCAGGTCTCCCATGGTACTTCAGGTGGTCGTGGTTCTCAGCCGCATTATTCCGATCAGCAGTCTTGTAGTTCACCATCAGCACCTATCAGTGCACCGCCGCTTCAGAGTTTCCAGGGCCGTCTGTCGAGGGCTTGTTTTACTTGTGGCAACACGAGGCACATTGCTAGGTATTTCTCTCAAGCTTCAAGTAGTTCTCAGCAGCAGGGTCCTCGTCCTATGATTCAAGCACCAAATGTTCCACAGGCCGCCCAACCAGCTAGAGGTGGGGGTAGAGGTACTAGAGGTAGAGGTATAGGTCATAGAGGTGGAGCTCAAACCGCCAGAGGTGGACGCCAGCCAGCAGCAGGCCATCCCAGAGAAGTAGACCAGAATGGTGGGGCCCAGCCCCGATGTTATGCTCTTTAGGCTAGGCTCGAGGTAGAGGCTTCAGATGCGGTCATTACAAGTACAGTTCTAGTTTGTGATAGAGATGCTTCAATGTTGTTTGATCTGGGGTCTACGTATTCGTATGTGTCATCCTATTTTGCCCCGTATCTGGTCATGCCTAGTAATGCATTGGGTAATCATGTTTATATGTCTACACTGGTGGGTGATTCTATCGTGGTCGATCGAGTCTGTCGTTCTTGTATTGTAGTGATTGGGGGTCTTGAGACTCGGGTAGACTTGTTGCTTTTAGATATGGTTGACTTTGATATTATATTGGGGATGGACTGGTTATCACCTTACCACGCTATCTTCGACTGCCATGCCAAGATTGTGACCTTAGCTTTACCGGGTATGCCTCGTTTAGAGTAGAGGGGGACTCCTGGTCATTCTACCCACGGTGTTATATCGTATGTGAAGGCTAGGCGTATGGTCGAGAAGGGGTGTTTGGCTTATTTATCTTATGTTCGGGATTCCAGTGTCGATGTTCCCTCTATCGATTCTGTGCCCATTGTTTGTGAGGTCACTGATGTGTTTCTTTCAGACCTGTCGGGTATGCCACTCGACAGGGATGTTGATTTTTGCATTGATCTAGTTCCGGGCACGCAGCCCATTTCTATTCCACCATATTGCATGGCCCCACCGGAGTTAAAAATGTTAAAGGAACAGTTACAGGATTTGCTTGAAAAGGGTTTCATTAGACCCAGTGTCTCACCTTGGGGTGCGCCGGTGTTATTTATCAATAAGAATGATGGGTCAATGAGAATGTGCATTGATTACCGGGAATTGAACAAGGTAACAATAAAGAATAAGTATCCACTGCCGAGGATTGATGATTTGTTCAACCAGCTTCAAGGTGCCAGGGTATTTTCCAAGATTGACTTGCGATCTGGCTACCATCAGTTGAGGATTAGGGCATCTGATGTCCTTAAGACTGCTTTCTGCACTCGGTACGGACATGATGATTTCCTGGTTATGTCATTCGGGTTGACAAATGCCCCAGCAGCTTTCATGGACTTGATGAACCGAGTGTTCAGGCCTTATTTGGATTCATTCGTGATAGTCTTTATTGATGATATTTTGATCTACTCCCGCAGCCAGGAGGAGCACGAGCAGCATCTCAGAGTGGTTCTTCAGACTCTAAAGGATAGTCAGCTATATGCAAAAAAAATTAAATGTGAATTCTGGTTGAGTTCAGTTGCATTTCTGGGCCACGTTGTATCAGCAGAGGGTATTCAGGTGGACCCAAAGAAGATTGAGGCAGTCAAGAGCTGGCCTAGACCAGCATCAGCTACAGAGAATCGGAGTTTCTTAGGGTTGGCAGGCAACTCTCGACGGTTCGTAGAGGGATTTTAATCTATTGCAGCCCCAATGACCAGGTTGACCCAGAAGGGTGCCCAGTTCAGATGGTCGGATGAGTGTGAGGCGAGCTTTCAGAAGCTCAAGACAGCTCTGACCACGGCACCGGTATTGGTTTTGCCCACAGGTTTAGGGCCTTATATAGTTTATTGTGATGCTTCCCATATTGGGCTTGGTGCGGTGTTGATGCAGGATGGCAAGGTCATTGCCTATGCTTCGAGGCAGTTGAAGATTCATGAGAAGAACTATCCAGTGCATGATTTAGAGTTGGCAGCCATAGTTCACGCATTGAAAATTTGGAGATATTATCTGTATGGCGTGACGTGTGAGGTGTTCACTGATCACAAGAGTATTCAGTACTTGTTCAAGCAAAAGGAGTTGAATTTGAGGAAGAGAAGGTGGTTGGAGTTGTTGAAGAATTATGATGTCACTATCTTATACCACCCGAGAAAGTCCAATGTGGTGGCCGATGCCTTGAGTAGAAAGTCAGTCAGTATGGGCAGTCTTGCTTATATTCTGGTCAGTCAGAGGCCGCTTGCTTTGGATGTTAAGTCCTTGGCTAATCAGTTCGTGAGACTGTATGTTTCTAAGCCCAGTCATACGTTGGCTTGCAGGGTCGCTCGTTCTTCATTTTTGGAGCATATCCGTGATCGGCAGTTTGATGATCCTCATTTATGTGTCTTTAGAGACACGGTGCAGCGAGGAGGTGCCAGGCAGGTTACCCTAGATGCTGATGGAGTCTTAAGATTGCATGGGCGAGTTTGTGTGCCTAATGTGGATGGGCTTCGAGAGTTGATTTTAGAGGAGGCCCATAGTTCCCGGTACTTTATTCATTCGGGCACCGCGAAGATGTATCAGGATTTGCGGCAGCTTTATTAGTGGCGTAGAATGAAGAAGGATATTGTTACATATGTGGCTCGGTGTTTGAATTGTCCGCGGGTTAAGTATGATCATCAGAGGCCTAGTGGTTTATTTAAGAGGATTGAGCTTCCCGAGTAGAAGTGGGAGCAGATCACTATAGACTTCGTTACTGGACTTCCACTGACACGAAAGAAGTTCGATGCGATATGGTTCATTGTTGATAGGTTGACCAAGTCAGCGTATTTCATTCATGTGGTAGTCTCCTATTCTTCTGAGAGGTTTGATGAGATCTATATTCGGGAAATTATTCGTCTTCATGGTGTGCCCGTGTCTATCATTTTGGATCAGGATATGTAGTTTACCTCGCACTTCTGGAGAGTGATGCAGCGAGAGTTGGGCACACGGGTCGATTTAAGCACAGCATTTCATCTCTAGACGGATGGTCAGTCCGAGCGGACTATTCAAATTCTAGAGGATATGTTTCAAGCTTGTGTTATTGACTTTGGAGGTTTGTGGGATCAGTTCTTGCCTTTAGCGGAGTTTGCCTACAACAACAGCTACCATCGAGCATCCAGATGGCTCCTTATGAGGCTTTATATGGTAGGCGGTGTCTGTCTCCAGTTGGATGGTTTGAGCCGGGAGAGGCTCGGTTGTTGGGTACAGATTTGGTTCAGGAGGCTTTGGACAAGGTCAAGATCATTCAGGATAGGCTTCGTTCAGCTCAGTCCAGGCAAAAGAGCTATGCAGATCGTAAGGTTCGAGATGTAGCTTTCATGTTTGGTGAGCGGGTATTGCTCCGAGTGTCACCTATGAAGGGCGTGATGAGATTTGGGAAGAAGGGCAAGCTTAGCCCTAGATTCATTGGTCCGTTTGACATTCTTGATCGAGTGGGAGAGGTAGCTTATAGGATTGCATTGTCGCCCAGCTTATTAGCCGTGCATCCAGTTTTTCATGTATCCATGCTTTGGATATATCACGGCGATCCATCCCACGTGTTAGATTTCAGCACTGTCCAGTTGGACAAGGACTTGTCTTACGAGGAGGAGCCGGTAGCTATTTTGGACCGGCAGGTTCGTCAGTTGAGATCCAAGAGTTTTCCTTATGTTCGTGTTCAGTGGAGAGGTCAGCCTCCTAAGGCATCGACCTGGGAGTCCGAGTCTGATATGCGGAGTCGTTATCCTCATCTTTTTCCCGACTCAGATACTTTTTTCTTCTATCCGTTCGAGGACGAACTGTTGTTTTAGAGGGGGAGAATGTGACGACCCAAAGGGTCATCACTTGTTTTCTTATTCATTATGTGCTTCCGAGGCCTTGAAAACCTTATTTAGGGTTGCCTCGATTTGCATGCTTAGTTCGGGCGCGTAATCGGAAAGCTTAAGTATGAATTCTGTGAGAAAAATGCTAAATTTTGATATTAAAATGAATAAATTTAACTTAGGTCAATATTTTGGGTAAACGAACCCGGAACTGTGATTTAACGGTCCCGGAGGGACCGTAGGATAATATGGGACTTGGGCATATGCCTAGAATCGAATTCCGAGGTCCCAAGCCCGAGAAATGAATTTTTATATGAAATTATTTTCTGGAAATAATTAAGGAAATTGGAAATTAAATTTGATTAAAAGACTATGTTATCGTGCTCGTATTTTGGTTTCGGCGCCCGGTACAAGTCTTATATATGATTTAAGCACTTTCTGTAAAGTTCGGTTGAAAACGGACGTCGTTTGACGTTTTTCGGACTTAAAATGAAAATTTGATGTTTTATGAAAATTTGGAAGAAATCATGGATTTTTAGGCTTAATTCAATTATGATGTTATTTTGGTGATGTGATCACGCGAATAAGTCCGTAGGATGTTATTGGGGTTGTGTGCATATTTGATTTGGAACCCCGAGGGCTCGGGTGAGTTTTGGATAGGCCGTGAGTGCATTTAAAACCTTTGGGAAAATCTGGCATGATCAGTTCTGCATTATTCGCAATTGCGAAGCAGGTCACGCAAATGTGGGCCTGGCATCGCAATTGCGAAGAAAGGGAATCCTACACTGGGGTCGCAAATGCTACCATTTGGTTCGCAAATGCGGGGTTGAGCCGGTCGTAAATGCAACTTTGGGGCTCGCAAATGCGAAGTCCGAAATTTCTGGCAGAGTTCGCAAATGAGAACTGTTCCTTCGCAATTCCCATACCTGCAAGGTTCGCGAATGCGAACCCACGTTCGCATTTTCCACATCTGAGGCCTAATTTTTCATACTTAGCCGGATTTTGAACACTTTTCATCATTCTTTCAAAACCCAAACACACTTAAGTGATTTTCCAAGAATAAGACTTCTTCCAAATCATTTGTAAGTTGGGTTTTACTCAATTCTTTCAATCATT
Source organism: Nicotiana glauca (assembly GCA_026770625.1). Classification (NCBI taxonomy): domain Eukaryota; kingdom Viridiplantae; phylum Streptophyta; class Magnoliopsida; order Solanales; family Solanaceae; genus Nicotiana; species Nicotiana glauca. The sequence goes on along the minus strand of MU715588.1, from coordinate 201,426 downwards.
ATCATCATTTAACATGTTTTCAACTTAAAATCAAGGATTTTCATGGGTAAAATTGGGGTTTTAGGTAGAACCCAGGTTTTTCTAAAATTGGGGATTTGGACCTCAATTTGAGGTCCAATTTCAAAACAAATCATATATTTGGGTTTGTGGGGGAATGGATAACCGGGGTTTAGTTCTAACCTCGGGTTTTGACATGTGGGCTCGGGGGCAATTTCGGAATTTTTGGAAAAAACTTTGGGAAATTCATTTTTATGCATTTAAATTGATTCATTTAGTGTTTATTAAAGTAATTAAGTGACTTGTGACTAGATTCGAGAGGATTGGAGGTGGAATCACGGGGTAAAGCTATAGTTGAGGCTTGAGTTGAGTTCAAAGCATCGAGGTAAGTGTTTGGTTTAACCCTAGCTTGAGGGATTAGAAATCGAGTCATAATTGCTACTTGTTTTGTGTCGAGTACGACGTATGGGCATAATGACGAGTATCCATGTATTGGTGTCAAGTATGACCGTGGGTCTTAAATTGATAATTGTGTATCCTTATTTGATCCTATGAAAGTTGTGACTGAATATTGGTATTAATAGTTCCAAGTAGAAGTTGAATTGGACTGGTTATAGCTGATTCTCCCTTGTGGGGATGTTTGACTTGTTGTTATTGTTTCCCTTGCCGGGAAGTTATTATTTTGATTGTTCCCTTGCTGGAATTGTATTGTATATTGTGTTGAAGCTAAAGGGAGCGGGTGGTACGCCTACCACAAACGATATTGAAATGGGAGCGGGTGGTACGCCTACCACAAGTGATATTGAAAAGGGAGCGGGTGGTACGCCTACCACAAGTGATATTGAAAAGGGAGCGGGTGGTACGCCTACCACAAGTGATATTGAAATAGGAGTTGGTGGTACTCCTACCACGAGACATTGAGAAATAGGATTGGGTTGCACGCCTGCAATAAGATGAGTTGAATATGAAAGTTGTCTTATCTCTTTATTTTGTGCTAGAAGCTAAACTGTAGATGTACGCTCTATTATTCCTGATATTTTATTTCTATCTATTGTCCCTGAAGCATGCTCCCTCCCCCAACTTAAATTGTTTATTCTTGTTGTTTCTCCGTTGTACTTGTATATATATATCTGCACAGGTTTATCTGGAGTCTGGTCCTAGCCTCGTCACTACCTCCCTGGGGTTAGGCCAGACACTTACCAGCACATGGGGTCGGTTGTGCTGATACTACACTCTGTGCTCTTTTGCACAGATCCAGGTTCTAGACAGCAGCAGCAGTAGCACGGGAGCCTACCTTCAGTCTAGCGAGACACCGAGGTAGCCTTGCAGGCGTCCGCAGGCCCGGCGTCTCCTCTATCCTTTATTTTAGTTTGTTATTTCCTTATACTCGAGACAAACAGTTATATTTCTTTCGGACATTGTGTTTAGTACTCTTAGTGGTTCATGAGTGTTGTGACACCGGTCTTGGGTAGAGACTTTTGTTGAATCTTTCTGCATTTCTAATAAGTTTTTCTTTAATTTTGGACTTTCGCTTACTTAATTAATTCCGTTGCTTTTATATTATTACCGATAATTGTTAAGAGGTGTAAGGCCCCATGAAATCCCTACTCAAAAACCCGGCAAGAATAAGTTTCCAAAATAATGCAAGAAATGCGGTCCAGAATGCGGTCACATAATTGAAATGCGGACCGCATATCTGCCGCAGAGTGAGGCAGAATGTTGGTTAAAATTGAAGTTAGTAATGCGGTCGAAATGCGATCGCATAATAGAAATGCGGACCGTATAGTCGTCGCATATTTTCCTTTGACTTGTGCGAGGGTCAGTTCTGCGGTGCACTTTGCGTCCGCAGAACATGAATGCGGACCGCATTATTACCGCAGACCGAGTCAGAATGTTTAGTTTTTTGGGAGCATTCTGCGGTCCATTATGCGGACCACATGTTTACTCTGCGATCGCAAATGCGACCGCATAGTTGACTCGGGGCTCCAATTTTCTAATTTTTAACCCGACTTCCATATCGATATAACCGGTGTTCTAGCTCATTTTGAATATTCTTCTAAGCAATTCTAGAGAGAGGAAGAGGTTTCTTAGAGAGGGAAAGTTTTCCATCAAATTATTTCATAAGATTGGGCTAAATCATTGAAAAAAATCAAGTGGAGGCTCCTGAATCTTCATCCCAAGAGATTGAAGCACTAAGAGTTATGGAAATTTGTAAAAGAGTAAGGAACAACTTTATTGAGGTATGTATGGCTAAAACCCCCTTTTATTAGAAATCGAGCTCCGTTGGTGCTTACGAACGTGTGGTAAGGTTGAATTGGCTAGTGTATTGATTCTTATTGTGAAATTAATTGATTTGCATATATCTATACATATTCGTGAAGGATGTGCCTCAATGTGTATAACATACCATTCTTGATAATTAGATAATGATGAAAATAACGGTTATATCTTGAAATATTTGGGCTATAAGCTGACAATGAAACAAAGAATTATTCATGCTAGCTATGTGCTCACTATTTGTGATTGCAACTTGAGTTATCTTTGATATGTGTGTCTATGATCATAACTTGTAAAACGAATGTTGGAAATGGAAAACGATGTGAAATTGTTGACCAATGAGAATCGAGTAATGCCTCCAAGAAGGTGACCTAGCCGATCGGGTCGTGATCGGCACCATACCGCACACATGGTGGTAATGTGCTGATACTGAATTCCGGATAAAGGAAATGAAATATTGATTGTAAGTAATGCCTCCAATGAGGTGACCTATCCGGTAGGGTCATGATCGGACTCCGCTCGAGATGGCGGTGGTGATGAGAACAGTGGTGAACATGTGATAGAATTGCCCTAATCGGTGTTGTGGAAATTGTATGAAGAATTATATGAATTGTTTCTTTGATTTGCCCGTATTAATTGCTTGTATCTATTTGATAGTTCTTTCTAGTAAAATGGTGTTTAGTTATACATACCAGTACAATTCAAAGGTACTGACGCCCCTTTTGCCGTGGGCGCTACATTTGTGTTATGATTGTAGGTGGCTCCATAGCGGATAGTGCCGACCATATGTAGCGGAGCGTTCATCTACTCGAAGTCTCGGTGAGCCCCTTATTCTTCCATGGGGCTGCATGGTGTATCTTTTGTTATTACAGCTTTTCACTTTTGAGGTATAGCCGGGGCCTTGTTGCCGGTATAGTCATGCTTATCTGTTGTATCCTTAGAGGCTCCAAAGACACTAGTGTGGGTTATGTATGGGTTTTAGGGAGTCCCCTACATGTATATGTTGTAATCCTAAACTTGTGATCTCCTTAAGCCGTAACTCTAATAGAATCCATGAAGATAGCTTATGAACGGTAAAGTTTTATGACATGAAATGAACCGGTAATGTGGTATATACCGTGTATTATCGTTCAAATTAACCAAAGGCATGAGTTTCGTATTCATATTGAGTTGGGGTAGAAAGCGTTCGGTAAGGCTTGCTCAGTCAGGTTCACTTGATTGAGCGCTGGTCGCGCCTCCCGAAGTTGGGGCGTGACAAGAGGATCTTGTTGTTAATGAAAAAGTAATTAAACTTGGCTTGTCTATCTCCCATTAGTAGGCGACATCACGACTCCCGAAGGTGGGAAATCCGGGTCGTGACATCAGTCATGTTATTTCCATTGTTTTCAAAACTCAGCCATGTCCACTCAGTTTTAATACTCAAAGGATATTTAAATGATGTTTTGGGCTGAGAAACATTGTTTTACTGTTGCCCGAGAGGCTTATGTGATTTTTGACTGAGTAAGGCTGAGGGCCTGTGTTATGAGGATATCTTTTGGGCCGGCTACACACCGCAGCGGTGATACACTGATTTTGATTATGAGGCTGAGGGCCTGAGATTGTACACCATGAGGTGGATTTTTATTGATATGAGGTCGAGGACCTGTTTATGATGCCACGAGATGGCTTGATATTGCTCTTGGGTCGTAAGGGGCTCCTCCAGGAGTCTGCACAACCCCAGTGAGCGCGGGTACCCATTGTGATGTGAGATATAGCCCGAGGGGCTAGTATTGTTCTATATGGTTATCAAAGGAGCTGACATTGTTCTATGTGATTTCCCGAGGGGCTGGTACCATTCTGAGATATTGCCCGAGCGACGGATTTGTTGACATTGTGCCCGAGGGGAAAATCTTATGTGCTTATCTTTCTTATTTGCCTGTCACTTACCCGTTTAATTGCGTATTTGCTCCAGATGGGCATATTTCTATGCTTATCTGAACTAGTTGTTCTGTATTCATTTGCGTAACTATTGAAAAAATCATTTTCAAAGAAGTTTAAACTTAGGTAAGATGTTTTAAAGGATTTTACAGCTTCATTCCTTTCTACTGGCTTTTGAAACTGCTTCTATACAACATGTTGATGCTCTTTTCGTGATTTCTTACCATTCAGACTTTAGTTATGAATATTACTCACTAAGTTGGCAGTACTTATTTTACTCCATGCACCTTATGTGCAGATTTAAGTATTTTCTAAGCTTGGTGGCAATTGTCATTGGTGTTAGCAAGGTATCTGTCTGGCGATCACGACTCTGCTTTCTTCCTCTTTATTCCTCCTTATGTATTATTGCAATTTCTCCGACCATTTCGGTCTTGATTTGACTAGACAATTGTAGTAGATGCTCATTACTACTGACACTCCGGTATCGGGCTGTGATGGGTTGTTTTCCGCGAATTTTTTTGTATTATCACCGTTATTTATGAGATTATATCATGTTTTAGACGTAATGCTTATTGTTAAATTGCTTAAAATTGAATTGGAAATGTGTCGGTTGGCCTTGTCTTCACGAGAGGCGCCAGCATGACCGGGTCTAGGTTTAGGGTCGTGACAGGAATACCACATCCATAGTCCCAAAAATAAATAATCAGTGGATCTCCCGAGTGTTGTCTCGTAGTCCGTATCACTGTGCAGGGGGATCTACTGGAATACCACATTCGTCGTCCCAAATGAACAGACAAGGGGGATCTACCGGGAACCGCCCTAGTCCCAATGTAATCACGCAGCAACAAACAAGAATAATCAACTCAATTCAATTTAATATCAAAATAGACAGGTAATTTTAACCTAGCATGCTGAGGCAATTTGAGCAAGAAGGCAATATAGTCATTTAGGCATGCTTTCCTAAGCTAACAGTAAGCTCAAGGTTCAAGTAGTGTAAACAGTGAAGTAAAATACAAAATATAGATACTTAAATGGAAACCATGATTTTCAACAATCAGCACAAGTACGTACTCGTCACCTCACGTACAAGGCATTTCAGATATCACAATACCAAATCCAAAGGGAGTTCCCCCACACAAGGTTAGACTTGCCACTTACGTCGAACCAGATCAATCAAATCTATACCACGTTCTTTCCACGAGTATCCGACTCCAAATGAACCAAATCTATCCAAAGTAATTGCATAATGTAAATAACACCTCAAGTAACTAATTCAACTAATTAATTCTAAACTAATACGCGAAATTAGGAAAAATAACCAAAACATCCCGAGCTCACGTCTCGGAAAAATTCAGAACCCTCACACTCTCACGAGTTCATACATACCAAAATTGTTCCAATTCGGCATCAAAATCTTGATCAGAACCCCAAAATTAGGCCTAAGAACATTTTCCAATATTTCTCCAGATTTTCACCCCAATCTCAAATTTAAAGGATGATTCTAAGCATAGATTCGTGGAAATTAATCAAAACTGAGTAAGGATTACTTACCCAAAACACCCAGGTGAAAAATCTCTCTCAAAATTGCCAATCCGAGCTCCCAAATCAATTTTTCCATGTTTTAAAACTAAACCCTCGATTCTGTCCCTTTTCTGAAACCATATTTGCGGCCCTTGGACCACACCTGCGGTCCCACTTCTGCGTGAACCAAGTCGCATCTGCGAATTTTCATTAAAAACCTAACTTCCGCACCTGCGACCAATTTTACGCACATGCGGTACCGTTTCTGCGATGAAGCGCCCACTTCCGCGGTCCCTGCTGGCTCTCCCATTTTCTGCTTCTGCGATTCTAGCGCCGCTTCTGCAGCTCCACACCTGCGGTTCCCAACTACAGGTGCAGTTAGAGGATCAGCAGCTTCAGCTGCTCCAAACCACTTCAAATTCTTCTGACAACTTTCCGAAATCATCCCGAGGCCCTCGGGACCTCAACCAAAAATACGAACAAGTCCTATACCACTATTCAAACTTGTACCAACTTTCGGAACACTCAAAACAACATCGAATCATCAAAACATCCTCGGATTCAAGCTTAAAGATTCCAAAACATCAAATTTTCGCTTTTGATCAAAAAGTCTATCAGACCTACTCCAACTTTCGGAATTTCATTCCGACCCCGATATCAAAATCTCACTATCAAACCGGAAACTTCAAAAATTTAACTTTCAGCATTTGAAGCCTAATTGATCTACGAACCTCCTAAACAATATCCGAACGTGCCCCTAAGCCCAAAATCACCCAATAGAGCTAACAGAACTAACGGAATTCCATTCCGAGGCCATCTTCACACTGCTTCAATGACGGTCCAAATTCTAAAACTCAATCTCTTATTTAGGGACTAAGTGTCCCAAAACTCTCCGAAACTCCAAATAAATCCTCCCAGCAACTCACAATAGCAGAAACAAACACAGGGAAAGCAGTTAATAGGGAATCAGGGCGTTAATTCTTAAAATGACCATACGGGTCGTTATATTTTGTTTATTTTCTTTATATTTTACCAATTCATGTATTATTGTTCATGAAAAAGATCTATGATAGTTCTAGTTAAAAATTTGAAGTGATAATATTTTAAAGGCTCAAGGGTGATTCTTAGTTGCACTTTGGCCTATTATGCCATTGTATAAGGGTAAGACATCGGGTTTGAGTCCTGGTGTGTCACGAACCAAGTTCACCATCCATGAACTATCGTGACGTCACTTAGTCTCTACGACTAAGTAAGCCTAACAAATTTGCAAAAAAAGAATTAAGATGTGAAACTAGCCAACTAACAGGTAAATATAAATAAAGAGTTTAAAATGCCGCTCGACATATACAATAATAACACTCTCGACTGAACATAGCACTCCCAAAACCTGGAATCTCATGAATCACAAGCTAAATAAATACATAGTGTTCTAACTCCAAAAGTCTAAACGAAAGAAAATATAAGAAGTCTATATCTGAAGAAAGAATAGATAGGGACATATAGGTCTGTTGATGCAGCAGATATACCTCGAAGTCTCTGGATCGCCTCGCCTCAAGGATAGTATGGCTGAGCAGAAGAACCTGGATATGCACACAAAAAACATGTGCAGGAAAGGGCATGAGTACATCACGGCGGTACCCAGTAAGTACCAAGCCTAACCTCGGTCGAGTAGTGACGAGATCAGGTCAGGGCCCTACTAGTTATATATATAACATGGTAAAACAGTATGAAATATGACAGCATAATTAAAATATTAACAGTCAATAAAGATGAAATCACAGAAAGAATATAACTTAGTACATAGAGATAGCAACAGTGGATCTCCCAAGATAACGTCCCGTAGTCCAAAACGTAAATGTGCGGAGGATCTCCCGAGATACCATCTCGTAGTCCAAATCATAAATGTGTAGGGGGATCTCCCGGAATATCGATCTGTAGTCCCAAAGTAAATATCCAGTAAAGGGGGATCTCCCGAGATACCGTCCCATAGTCCCAAATATAAATGTGCAAGGGGATCTCCCGGAATACCGTTCTGTAGTCTCAAAGTAAATACACAACCAAAAAAATATACACAACAGTCTCAAGAAGGAATTCTACATTTCTATTCAAGTTCGTATCAAGAAATAAGTAACTTCTACGCTAAATATGCTACACATAATTCAAATAAGCAGTTAAAGCAGCTAAGACAGTTAAGTCACGTAAGCATGCTTTCCTAAGTTAAACAGGAGGCATCACATACTAGTATTACTCAATTAAAGGAAAACATAGATATTTACTTAATTAAAACGAGGTTTTTTAGCATTTAGCACATGCACGCACTCGTCACCTTACGTACGTGGAATTTCATATAACAACAGTACCAAAATCCTAAGGGAAGTTCCCCCTCATAAGGTTAGGCAAGCCACTTACCTCGAACCAGTTCAAAATCAATCCGATATCACGCTCTTGCCACGAGTATCCAACTCCGAGTGGACCAAATCTAATCAAATCAATTGCATAATGTAAATATAGCTACAAGCAACTAATTTAGCTAATGAAATTAAAGCTAAAATGAGAAAATAGGAAAACTGACCGTCTCCAACCCTACACCACTATATAATGGCAAGGAGTGGTCGATGCAACTTTTACCCGAAAGTTCGGGATCGATATCCACAAGGAGCTAATATTGGTTGGGAGTTGGGTTTCTATCCAATCTAGCTATGCGTGTTGATTTTAATTGCACTTCTAACCATGCTTGGTTTTGTTTCTATTCTACTTTTAATGCTACTGATTGCTGAAAATAATCTAACTACAATGTTTTTTAGGAGTTTTGTCAATTGATAAAAAACACTAGGGAAGTGACTTACGCCTTGTTTACCGTGAAAATGGTAATAACAATTAAATTTGTTGATGGGATTCTAAAAATACGTGATCTATTTTTATGCTAGTTATTTAAGCAGATGATGCTATATGTATAAAGTTTAGAGTCAAAATGCGAGCTAAACTAGAGTTATAATCAAACCGATGAGATAGTCAATCGGGGCCTCGGACTGACCGATATGGGGCCTTGTGGTTGATTCCTAGGCTCGGGCTCGAGCTATTAAGGGCAATCGGGGAAGGGCTAACAGTTGTAAAATAATCAGCGAAGGCTATTTATGACCAATGATAAGCAATAAGTGAAGAACAAGTATGAAGATAATAAATAAGAGCAACAATATTGAGAGAGTATGTTAGAGATAAAAAAGAGAGAGTTCTTGTATATTTCATGTGGAGTAGTTGGAGCAACAATCGCCCTTTACATAATGGTAGGGATCCCCTTTATATAGAAGGGGGAATCCCCGTTTAGTATAAAATACACCAGTTATATAAATATAGGGATGGGACGGCTGACTACGTCCTGATTTGAGTTAAGAGTAGGCCGGCTAGGCTCTGTTAGACTTAGTCGTGTGTCTTGGGAACTCCCCGTCTATACCCTTGCCACGGTCAATATTGCCTCCAAGCTGGGTGTCAACGAGCCTCGAGGGAGGGAACTCGGTCATAGCTTTGTGGCCTTGAGGCTCCGAGATGGTCTTTTGGAATGCCTTAATGACAGGAAATTGGACCCTCTGATTTTACCGTATACACGCTTAGGCGAGTATCTAATGGGGTCTAGAATTTAGGACAAGCTTGTTATATTTTGGGTCATGATATAACCTTTACACATAATTACTCACTCTACACCTCTCGGTAGTTTGATTGACTTTGCCCTAATTGGATTTCTCAAGCCCAATTGGATGTTCAAACGAAACAAGCAAAATCGGTTGAAGTCGAGTATTACTATCTTTAGGTTTAACCCTTTAATTGGGGCTATTAATCTCTTGAATGCACCCCAATTCCTTGTTAGCCTTAATTTCCTAGACTTAGTCCCTCTTTCTCAAGAAGTATCTAAGTCATAAAGGCATGATCAATGTTTTGCAACCACCAATTCTACAATTAAAGCATGAATCAAGCTAAATATCACTAACCCATAAACAATTAAGCCCTAAAATTGAAGACCCATTAAATACCCACACTAAGGTTGGGTCACAACCCTATCTAATGGGTTTAGCTACTCATAACCAAGGTAAAAATCAAAGATGGAGATAAAGTATAAGCCATAAAAGTTGATTACAAGAATAAAATCCAAGAATAATAGCTAAAGTTGCTCTAAAACTACTCTAAGTGGTAAAATTCGGCTTTTCACGAGCTCCTCAAACAAAAAAATACCCTAAATATGTGAAAAAGATATATTTATACACAGCTAAAATTACTAGACAAAAATACCCCTACGGAGGTTCCGCTATGAGCAGAATACTGAGCCTCAGCGTATAGCCTCTCACAAAACAAGCACGGACTGCGTTTCTTCACTTTTGTGCTTGGTTTGGACTTGATTTCATGCGCAGCGTAAAAGTTGTCACCTCCACATTAACATCAATCACAGCCGCGTAATTTGGACGCAGACCGCGCTCCTCAGTCAGGCTCAACTTTCAGGGTCTCTAAACTTGGATCAACACTCCTAGTGAAAAATGTCGTTGTGGCCACATCAAGTATTCTACAGCCGCACTTTTTCATCACGGGTTGCGGTCACTAATATCTCCAAAACACCTTCTCCGAACCTCACTTTCGTGGACCGCATAATTGTGGACGCTTCAGCGGTGGAATTTACGCGGTCGCGCTTTTCCATCTCGGTCAACGCTTCAGTCCCAGCTTTGAACTTGTGCAATTTTAACTACTTCATGAGTTGATTTTGGCTTTCTTGCCTTATTTTGACCAAACCCTGCAGACAAGCACATTAAGTCAGTTTTTGGGAATACTTTTACACATTTTTTATCCAACACCTAAGCTAAAGAGAGCATAAGATAGGCTAAAATTCATAGTTATCAACTCCCCCAAACTTAAGCTTTTGCTTGTCCTCAAGCAAACAAAGTAATTCCCACCTCTACAAAATAAAAGAAAGGAAAATTTCAGTTGTCCTAGGGTGACTTCATCAAGCATCAATTTGGACTAACAATTACCCTCAACTCAAATGCATTATCAACAACACACAACCTTTTAAGTACGATAGCTCTAGTGCGACACAAAGGCATAAAGAGTTGACTTAACTTATCAAGGAAACTCTTTATACTACATAGGTCATTGTGGAGCCCAAACTCTTACTCCTCTACTCTCCAAAAGAAAACCTCACTTTACATTGTAGCACTCAAAATAAGGATTGTGAAAAATACGCTCATCTCTCTCAAAGTAAAGTCACAAGTCTGGTAAATCATAACTAATGTAAGCTCACTCAACTTGAAATCATATAGGGATTTTACGGGAATGTAATGAAGGCTTTTGGTTCAAGGTAGGATATATCGGTCTATGAAAGTTTCCTCTTTCCTTAAGCACTTCAGTTTTCTTATTTTAGCTCACACTTTCTTGACTCTTTTAGTCATTTTTTTCTTTCTTATGGGACTATAGAGACACAATGTCACTCTTTCTTGTTCATGATAATCATTTCTCTCCTTTTCTACTCATTCCAAGCAATTCAGCATTATTTCCATTGAATCCCTTTATATATTTTTTTTACTTTTCTTTCTTTTCTTTTTGCCTTTCCTTTTCTTCATTTTGTACCTTTTATCACTTTTACATTTCTTGTCTCTCCCCCCTCCCAACTTATGCTTTTTCCATTTGTGCTAAGGAATATTGGGTGCCAAGAGAGGGTCATTACAGAACGGATAAAGGTGTGTATCATGGTTATTGAAAGAACAAGGCTTTGGCTAAATGGGGTTAACTTGGGATATCATATTTGGGTGGCTATGGATGCTTTCAAGTTTCAAGTTGGATCAAAGAGAGCCTATATTCCTTTCTCAAGTCGAGCTACACTTAGAATTTCGCCTAGACAAACACTCGGGGCAAGTTCTAGACTTATTGGCATATGACTTTGACTTGCAAATAAAAACCTCACCTCACAAGCTGTTGGATTGCTAAAGAGAATAGAGTCGAGGGCCCACAACAACCCTAGCTAAGATTGAGCAACACAAATGGCTCCGAGAAGCCACTCGATGATTGTTTAGTCAGCACAGGAGTCTAATGGTCACAACTAGCATCATTCTTTGCAAATCAACTTGTTTCTAATCATAAGGTCAAAGGTAAATGTGCTAGGCCCAAGTGAAACTTTGCTTGAGACACTTTTATTAATTACTACTATTTACACAAAAACATAAAGAAAAGTGGACTCAAGCCCTTAAGAAGGTTGTCACGCCATCCATCATCGGGAAGAGCCATCCGGCTTACACAAATCCCATCTTTGGAAAGAACTATGGCATTAAGAAAACCAAAGACTTATTGATCACGAAAACTTGTAAAAGTAAGAAACTACAAATTGAAAAAAAAAACTACTAAATGAAATACGAAGCTACACTATTCTAGAAAATTTTAAAAGAAGTTATAAAGTAAACTACGAAAAGTAAATTGAATATGTACAATAGGGGATTGAGACGAATATACATAAAAGGGGAATGAATATATACATGGAAAGGTAGCTTTATATATATACCAAAAGTAAAAAGTATGAGAATAACGGAAAATATTATCAAGGTTATTACAAACCAAATATCCAAAATATCCAAATCATCATCAAAATAACCCGCATGTATCCAGTTGTTGATACTGGATAGAGTCTAATTAACCCACAGTGCAGTCAGAGGGTATGCTTATGAAGAAGGTACTGAAGTAGGAATAGAAGCAGATGGTCTGAAGGAAGGATGTAACATGGCAGTGGAAGGCACAGAACCAGTGGCCACCACCCCTGGCTCTTCAGACTGGCCAGTGGAAGTGGTGGCTTTGCCCTTGGACTTGGGGTTGTCCGGACCCTGCAAGTTGTATTAGGAAAAGGGCCTCCTTGGTTTCACTTTGGTATCAAAGTCCCTTCCTTCTACTTCCTGATCTTCTAGGTACATGTTGAGCAAGTTTGGGAAGGGATATGAACTATCATCTTTTCCAACCGCTCTGTTGATCACCTTGGCCATAATATTCCCGATGTTGATTGGGTACCCCGCCATGATAGCCCCCACAATAATAGCCCGAGAAACCGGCATATTACTGTCATGTATAGTAGGGTCTAACCGGCTGCACACAAAAGGAGACCACCCCTTCGCTTCAAAGCTCAAAGTGTTCCTGTAGATCGGGACCCTAGGTGATAGCCAAGTTGGAGTAGTCCGAGGAATAGAAATAACTGATGCGAGCCAAAGGCGGGCTATCTCATCCATAGCTACCTTCTCCAGATACAGAGACTCATCCTCGTCACTAAACCCAGCATAGTCATTTAAAGTCTTGCCATCAAACATAACCTTCTTGTTGCGGACTTGGGTCAAATATGTGCCCTTTTTGATATGGACGACATTTGCATAGAATTCCTTGACCAAATGTTCATTTGCATCCGGTAAATTGCTGGTGAAGAAATTCCATCCCACTCTCTCGTTGAACTGCCTCTTGACATTAGGGTTGTGGGGTAGCAGATCTCGTTCAATGAACACCCTCTCAAGTGTAAGTGACCTTTGAGGCCACCACTCCCGAAACTTGTGGTAAGCTTTCTCACTCATAAACCATTCTTTCTATACCACAGGGTTCCTCAATCTCAACATCCCCTTATTTGGGTGTCACCGCCCCTTCCATTATCCGGGATCTCAGCATCAACATCAATAGGGTCCACTGGTGAGTCCAAAGGTGTAGCGGGCGGGGAATCCAATGCTGAAGCCTCACTACTGTCCTCTGAGCCATCAGACGACTCAACAGAAGAAGAGGGTTTAGGCTCGTCTCGCGATTGGAATTTATCTGGAAAGTTTGCGGGAACATGGGTTGGCACCGAGTCCTCTTCCGAAACTTTCCCGGAAGGGACATACTCACTACCTTTAGAATGGGATGAGGCTTTGTCCGCAGCTTTGATGGTTTTTCACAGCTTCCCTATAGATTTTTGGACCGATAGTGGTAACTTGGTCCTTCCTTGTCCTTCTTTTCCGCTGCCTCGGGAGGATTCGGCCCTCCCTTTTTGTTTATCACTTGCGCCTCTAGATTGGACCATTGTTTTCATACACAATTAGTGAAAACTCATTAGTATTGTTGTTAAAAGAATCATCAAAGGAAAGCAGATGAAAAGTTGACAGTTTTCTAAAAGCAAAGATCCGCTGACATTGAAATTTTGGGCACGGCCGCGAAAGCTGAACTGCTATTTGCAAAAAAATGAACGCGGCCGCGGACCCAACTTAGCAATTATCTAAACACAAAATCTGTAGTCCGCGAAAAAAGAAGCACAGCCGCGTAAAGAAGGCCGCTGACTACGAAAATTCCATCGTTGATCGCGAAAATGCAACTCATTTTTAACCTAACACGGCATCTGCTGACCGCAGAATTAATGTCTCGACTGCGGAATTCAAAAAGAACAAGCACTCTAGGGTTTTCACTAGCATACAAATTCGGAAATTAATGGGTAAAATAAACAACCCTATCATATATTAGGCATACATAACAAGTACCCACATAAATTTTTAACATCAATGACTTGATTATGGGGATTAATCAAACCCTAATTAAAAAGAAGAAGTTAGAAATAAGAGAGAGAAAAATCAAAATATATATAAAATCAATACGATGAACCGAGCATACTAGTTGTGAGATATGTAGAAGAAAACTAACTCTCGAATTATTGCAATTGGAAGGCCAATAATAAGGTGGTGCACAGTGATTTAGGTACAGTTCGAGTCTAGGGTTCGAAAAGGGTAAAAAGGCTAATGACCTTATATTTATACTAAAAAGTACGAGGACCCATAAACCTACCTGGTGTCACAACTTTTTTTTCCACTACACCCAGGAAAGGTATAATAAAGGGAGTTTTTCCAATTAAGGATAATCGAAACGGAATTTATTTAATTAAAAAGATTCAGAGTCGCCAATTGGGAGATTTATGTGTCCCAAGTCACCGGTTTAAAATCCCAAATCAAGGAAAGGGTTGACTCTGTATTACAGTCCGTGACCCAGAAATCCGGGTAAGAAATTCTGTTAACCCGGAAGAAGGAGTTAGGCATTTCCGAGTTCTGTGGTTCTAGCACGGTCGCTCAACTGTTATTATTGGCCTAATTATCTTATTTTAAAACAATTTTAAACCTATGTGCATTTAACTTTAGAACCGCTTTTATTTATTTTTAGGAAGATTTCAACATTATACAAACGTGTCTTTGGATCACGCTACATGAAATGCACCCGTAATCCGAAACATATTTTATTAACCATTATAAGGACTTAGATTTGGGTCACATGAAATGCACACCCGAATTTAGGAAGATAATATTATTAAATGACGACCCTAAAGCAACTACGCGTTTTTAACTTTGCGAGGGCCATGGAAATTTGCTAAATGGCGCGCCTCGGATTCTAAGGATCAAAACAAATAACTAAATAAGGGCCATGCATTTTAATATTTTGTTTGGCACGGCACACCTCGATTCCAATTTTAAGTAAAGCTCCAATTAAACTGAAGGCCATATACTATGTTGTCTAATACGACAACGATTGCAAATTGGATGTTCCATGGCTTCCTGCATTGTAATATACTCTATGCGGAGCCTATCATTTTCTTGTTTTAGCATTCCATTTTCATGGCGTTCCAATTGTGACTGATTCAACAGTTCATAATTCAATCCCATAATTAAACCAAACATATTTCACACAAGGGACTAAAGTAAAGAAGGCATATAACACCATTACCTTCCAAGACACTTCAAATTATTATTTTTTAGATCTAACAACTGAAATAACATTTTCTATTTCTCCACACATGATAACAGATTATTAAACTTATCCATAAAGCAAAAGCTAAAAGAATGCATAAGCCATGAAACATAAGCTCAAAAAAATGTATAAAGTTATCCGTGAAACAAAAGCCAAAAACATATAAAACTCATCTTAAACACATTCACAGTTCATAACTTCAAAATAAGTCATGTGAAGTTAAACAAAAATATAGAGATTCCAGGTGTACCTATGATTCTGGAGATAACAGCGTTGCAAAAAATGGACAAAAGGCAGCAGAAAAAAAGAAAAGAATCAAAGCTCAGCTAGCAGCAAACAACGGCAACAGCGAATCTGCCCGGAAAACTCAAAATTGAGCCTCAAACCACGCTCATTTTTTAGAAAAATCATAATTGAAAGATAAAATCTAAAACTTGAATCTCTTTGAGAAACTTCAACTGAAACCAAACTGTCAACGATGCCTCGAACAAAATTCAAACCAACAGATGATGAGGCAAAAAATCGGAGCTTGCCTTTCTGGTGAACTGCTGGTGGACGTTAGGTGGTGAGGCAAAAAATCAGAGAGATCGTTTGGACAGAAGCGAGCTGGAAGTTCGAGGGGAGGGGTCATTTATGGTAGAGAAAATGAAACTACACGGAGATATGCGTGAAGGAGATGATGACGGGGGGAGTCCGAGGTCTCGATGGGTGTTCTGCGGCTGAAGCTCTATCTCTAGGTGAGCTTTTGGGTTTTTGTATTTGTGTCTTTTTTGCTGAAGAAAAACGGCTGAAGGGTCTGTACTCTTCCAAAGCTACGCTCCCCCTCCTTTTGTGTATAAGTCTGATGATATAAGAGATTAGGGATTAGGTTTTAATGAGGGTAAGGGTTAATGGGCCAAAATAATTGGGTTGTTTGGGATTTCTAGGCTTCAAATTAAGCTGGCCCAGACAAAATTAAAAGACCAAGTCTACTTCTTTTCTTTATTTTTCTTTTGATTTCAAAAATCTAATTGAATTAATTAAACAAGCTAAATAAAATCCTAAATTAGGCTCTACCTTAAATTATTTCGTAGAGTTAATCTTACTTATTTTCACTAGTTTAAAACTAAAAGCTAAAATGTGGACATGACTATTGTAGTAATTTTTTTATTTTTGTTTAATGAATGAAATTAAACTATGAAATTAAATTCCTAAATGCAAATGTAATATATTTTTGTATTTTTTATTAATTAAACAAAATTGACATGCGCCGACAAATACAAACAATTAACAGAAAAATACCACAAAAATCCACAAAATTGCAAATAATGGGAAAAGTTATTTTGTTTTGAATTTGTGGGAGTAATTCATATAGGGCAAAAATCACGTGCTCACAGCTGCCCCTCTTTGCTCGGAAACACGAAGATTTTTCGGGCAAAGATAAAGTGAGCAGATGCGAGCGATTTTTGCCCATTTGAATACTCCGTGGGAAGCATTTTTAAAAGATTTGACCGCGCCCTGCTTCTGAGGTTGCCTACAAATCCTTGGCTAAAAAGGAATCAGGTCAGTGTAGTTTAGGAATGTTTAGTAGATGGGACTACCATGAAGCTGTGATTTTACTGTTGCTGCTGCTGCTGCTGCTTACTGAACCCCTTATTACACCATGTCAAAAATAAAAGAAGCTAGACTAAACTATGGTCTATGAATTACAAAACCTATCTATCTCTTCAAACTTGATCTTACAGCTTTTGTTGCCATGCTGATTTATATTCTCTCAGTGAAATTCCTCTATTGTCGACTCAAATTATAATCTGAGATATTTTCCTTTTCTTCAAGTGGATGCCTGACTGCCAACTCGAACTACACTTTGATATGTTTTCCCTTTCTCCAAGTGGATGCATGACTGTTGAACTTAATTGTATTTGAGATGTTACCCCTTTTCTCCAGGTGGACGCCTGATTGCTAAACTTGAATTGTATTCCCTTGCTCTCCAGGCGGACTCCTGACTGCTGAATTTAAATGTATTCCCTGCTCTCCAGGCGGGCTCCTGACTGCTGACTAGAAATGTATTCCTCTGTTCTTCAGGCGGGCTCCTGACTACTAAAACTTGAACTGTATTCCTCTGTTCTCCAGGCGGGCTCCTGATTGCTAAAACTTGAAATGTATTCCACTGTTCTCCAGGCGGGAACCTGACTGCTAAAACTTGAAATGTATTCCTCTGTTCTTCAAGCGAGCTCCTGACTTCAGCAAAACAGATACAACAAAGAAAATCTCTTGCCCCCGTTTGGTGGATGGGCATCATACTACCAGATATTAATAAGAATTTGAAAACTAAAACTTGAATTGTAATACCTCTATTCTTTAGGCGGGCTCCTGACTGCTAAAACTTGAAATGTATTCCTCTATTCTCCAGGCAGGCTCCTGATTGCTAAAACTTGAAATGTATTCCTCTGTTCTTCAGGCGGGATCCTGACTTCTAAAACATGAAATGTATTCCTCTGTTCTTCAGGCGGGCTCCTGACTTCTAAAACTTGAAATATATTCCTTTGTTCTTTAGGCGGGTTCTTGACTTTAGGAAAACAGATATAACAAAGAAAATTGCTTGCCCCAGTTTGGTGGTTGGGCATCATACTACCTGATATTAATAAGAATTTGAAAACTAAAACTTGAATTGTAATACCTCTGTTCTTCAGGCGGGCTCCTGACTGCTAAAACTTGAAATGTATTCCTCTATTCTCCAGGTGGGCTCCTGATTGCTAAAACTTGAAATGTATTCCTCTGTTCTCAAGGCGGGCTCCTGATTGCTAAAACTTGAAATGTATTCCTCTATTCTTCAGGCAGGCTCTTGACTGCTAAAACTTGAAATGTATTCCTCTGTTTTTCAGGCGGGCTCCTGACTGCTAAAACTTGAAATGTATTCATTTGTTCTCCAGGCGGGCTCCTGACTGCTAAAACTTGAAAAGTATTCCTCTGTTCTTAAGGTGGGCTCATGACTGTTGAAACTTGAAAGGTATTCCTCTGTTCTTCAGGCGGGCTCCTGACTGCTAAAACTTGAAATGTATTCATTTGTTCTCCAGGCGGGCTCCTGACTGCTAAAACTTGAAAAGTATTCCTCTGTTCTTAAGGCGGGCTCATGACTGTTGAAACTTGAAAGGTATTCCTCTGTTCTTCAGGCGGGCTCCTGACTTCTGACTTGAAATGTATTCCTCTATTCTCCAGGCGGGGCTCCTGATTGCTAAAACTTGAAATAGTATTCCCTTATTCTCTAGGTGGGCTCCTGACTTCAACAAAAATAGACAAATAAAGAAAATTTTCTGCCCCAGTTTGGTGGTTGGGCGCATCATGTTACCAAATATTACTAAAAATTTGAAAGCTAAAACTTGAATTGTAATACCTCTGTTCTTCAGGCGGGCTCCTGACTGCTAAAACTTGAATGTATTCCTCTGTTCTTCAGGCGGGCTCCTGACTGCTAAACTTGAAATGTATTCATCTGTTCTCCAGGCGGGCTCCTGATTGTTAAGACTTGAAATGTATTCCTCTGTTCTCCAGGCGGGCTCCTGATTGCTAAAACTTGAAATGTATTCCTCTGTTCTCCAGGCGGGCTCCTGATTGCTAAAACTTGAAATGTATTCCTCTGTTCTCCAGGCGGGCTCCTGACTACTAAAAACTTGAAATGTATACCTCTGTTCTCCAGGTGGGCTCCTGACTGCTAAAACTTAAAATGTATACCTCTGTTCTCCAGGCGGGCTCTTGACTGCTAAAACTTGAAATGTATACCTCTATTCTCCAGGCGGGCTCCAAATTTCAGCAAAACAGATACAATAAAGAAAATCTCTTTCCCCAGTTTTGGTAGCTGGGCACATAGGTGAGTGTTAAATTGAATCATTCTACCAACCAATATTAGGAATTTGAAAGCTAAGTCCTATTATCCAAGGAGGTCCTGACAACTCCTAAGTGAACAACAATTACAAACCTAAGTTATATCTTCTAAAGGTATTACTCCCACCACATTTGTTATCTAAAAGGTCTTAAACTAATCCTATTATCCAGGAAGGTCCTGAAAATCAAATCAAGGCTTATCCTAAAGACTGACACTTTTACGACTGAATTATACTACGCTACAATAGAATTTATGCTACATCTTGCTATCTATTGGAAATCTTAAAACTTGGTCCCATTATTCAGGGAGCGATCCTGAAAACTCCTAATTGAATCCTGTATTAAACATGCAAACTTTGCAATCAACTTACATTATTTTATGATTTGTTTTGAAATTTATCTAAGCCCTATTTTTCAGGAAGGTCCTGAGAGTTTATGGTCAAACCTGTTTTGGTGCTTGCTCTTCCCTTACGGAGAGTTTCTCCGAAACAAATGAAAATTTTTTGCCCCTGTTTCAATCAAAGAAAAATCTTGTTAGTTTAAAATGGTGGTTAGTTGATGGCATTCTTGCTGAAGATGTCTCCATTGTTGTGTTTTCCTCTGACTTGCTTCCCGAATTGGCCCTGAACCGCTTGAATTTCTGACTGACTTTCAAACCCCATGACCTTCAACGACCCGAGTGTTTTATACCCAGACTATTGTTTCACATCTCTGACCTCTCTTATCTGAAACTTCGCATCTCCCATAAAATTACCTAACCAATCCACCGATAAAACTTCTGGTAACCATATTTGGTACGTTCTAGCCCCACTGTGCTTTGCAATTGGGAAACTGATAGTGAGCCTTGACATCCCCTCTTCTTTGTTTTGAACAAAACTGGCATTGAAATATCTTAGAGAAACAAACCCCAAAAGGAATGAAATGCAATGACCTTGAGAGTTAAGGATAAAGAGAATCCAAAACCGGACGACTTACAAAAAGGAAAGAAAAGGAAAAGAGACTTATCTGAGTGGAACAGTTGGTACCATTGATCATGACATGCACTTCGGACTATTCGGCCCAATCCATCCAACCAATCAACTTTCAGTTGCCATACTTTGTTACCCAAGAATTCCATACCTTGATTTCTTCAACCAAACCCTAGCATTGTTCATCCTGCGGTGTCCTAAATGGTTTTCACCCACAGACCTCTCTTACTTGAAAATTCACTTTCGCCTTAAGGTGCCCGCGAGGGTTTTCACCAATAAGACTCTCTCATTTGTGATTTCTCTCAACTTACTTTCGCCTTACGGTGCCCGTGAGGGTTTTCACCAATAAGACTCTCTCATTTTCATCGTTTTTCTGCTTGGATCAGAGTGTTGTCCCTGACATGAATCACCTCTTCTTGCTTGACTTGACATTTCTTGAAGACTGATCAGAAGGTCTTTCTTTGGACCGTAATGCAGGCTTTTGGACAGGGTTAGAAAGAAAGGGTATTAAAGGCTCAAAACAATACAGATGGGTTTAAAATTACAACTTTCGGAATAGATTTCTTACAACAACCGCAATTTCTGCCCCAGTTTCTTGCTTGGGGACTTTTGGATTTTTATTATGATGCGACCGAACCGTGAGGCTGCCTACGTATACTTAAGAGGAATCAGGTCGAACGTAGTGCATGTCGTAGAAATTACTTTGTTGTTGTGATTTTTCCTTTATTTTCTTCCGTTTTCTCTTCTTTTCTTTTCTTTCTTCCTTTTGCCTTTTCTCTTTTTCTTTTTATCTCTTTTTTCTTTTCTTTTTTCTTTTTTTGTTCTTTTTATTTTTCTTTTTTTTTTGTTCTTTTTCTTTTTCATTTTTGTTCTCTCTCTCTCTCTTTTCATTGTTTTCTTTCTCTTTTTCTGTCACTTACTTTCCGCGCTTGTGTTTACTAATTTTGTCATTGATTCCAAAGGAGGGGTATGAAAGAAAATAAATTAGGCTCAAAGGGGTAACAAAGGATAAAGTGTTTAGATAGTAGAACAAAATGCCTTCGTCATTCCAATCTTCAAAATATGCCAAGTACAAACAAATGCAATTAATTCAAACGAAATCATACATAATATCTCTTGACCGCATCGGAATTGATGGTCGTTTCAACACACTTGTCTTCTATGTCTGTCAAATACAAAGCACCACTGGACAACACTCTCGTCACGATGAACGGCCCCTGTTAATTTGGGGCGAACTTGCGTTTGGCCTCAGCTTGATGTGGAAGAATACTCCTCAACACTTGCTGACCCACTTCGAACTTTCGCGGGTGCACCTTCTTATTATATGATCTCGCCATTCTCCATTGATGCAACTGGCCGTGACACACTGCTGCCAACCTTTCTCATCAATTAAACTCAATTGCTCCAGGCGGGTTTTGACCCACTCATCATCATCGTATTCTATTTCATCATCACACTCAATTTCTTGTATTATTGTTTCAGAATTGTATTGGCTCTTAAGATTGGGCCGAAGATTCCTCATGCATGTCATGTCATTGAAACCAGCATAAAAGAACTGTACAAGAAATAAAAGAAAAACAAAAATGAAACTATCAAGAATGAAGAAGAAGGGAAATTGCATTTCATTGAACTTGAAAGATAACAAGGTTTAACACATCCAAACGGATGGAACATATAATCTTAATCACAACCCTAGAATAATCCAGACAAGTAAAGAAAATCAAAGCCCACTACCAAAACTCCCTCCAAGTAGGAAGAGGAGTAACTTCCCAATTGTTGATCTTCACATTTGTCCTGACAAAATGCACTTCTTCGTCACCAGAACCTCCCCCAATTTCTATCGTGTTTACTTCATCAAATAAACTTTGGACCCTCTCAAATCAACTCCTCATCAAAGACAATCACAGGCCGTGGAACTGCTGACACCAGATGCTTCACTGCCCCTGACTTGACAAAAGTCCTGAAGAGGTGTGGGATAGGCCTAGAGGACGGCCATGCTTTCTTTTCCAACTTTGTAGCCTTCTTCACATCATCCTTTGTAGGCTTGAACCCCAGACCAAATGTACCCAGATTTTTACGCAGAGATATTGGCTGCACAATACCTTGCAAGGATGCACCCAAACCTTTACCCGGCACAAAACCATACTTCAACATCTCATTTGCTACCATGCAGATCGAAGGTGATAACCTCGACCTTGAAATGCATTTCCCTTTAGGAATCTTTCTGACAGACATCGTTTCAGAAGTTTGATAAGCTACGGGTCCTCGATCATCTCCAGCCTTAACAAATGGAACAGATGAATCTTCATGAAAGGATAAATCCTCTTCCCCACGCACAACTATCACTTATTTGTCCCACTCAAATTTCACCATTTGATGTAGCGATGATGTCACTGCCTTAGCCGCATGTATCCAAGGCCTACCCAATAACAAATTATACGGGGCGACCACGTTTAGCACTTGAAATTCCACACCGAAACCAACTGGACCTATCACCAATTCAAGCGTTCTATCTCCAGCAGAACCTTTTCCTTTCCCATCAAGATCTCGAACACCTACACTGCTCGTGTAGATTCTTTCGGTGTCAATCTTTAACTTTTGCAAAGTGGACGGAGGGAAAATATTTGCACTGGATCCATTATCCACCAATACTCTGGTGACAAAATAATTTTCGCACATCACCGTGATACACAAAGCTCGATTGTGTTCCGCACCCTCTATAGGAAGCTCATCGTCCGCAAAAGTGGTCCTGTTTGCTTCGAAGATCCTGCTAGCAATCTTTTCTAATTAATTTACTGTGATGTTATCGGGAACATGTGCCTCTTTCAGAATATTCATTATGACCTCGCGATGTTCATCTGATTGTGTCAACAAAGATAGCAAAGAAATATTAGCTGGAGTTTTCCTTAATTGTTCAACAATGGAATAGTCTTGCACTTTCATCTTTCTCAAGAACTCTTCGACCTCCTCATTGGTCACTGATTCCCTTATTGGCATTTGGCTACATTTGAAGAGCTTGGCCTTTCTTAGTTCTTTGGAGTTAAGACATCCTCTGAAATGATTTGATCCTTTGATATCGACACATTCTTCCTCCACTTCTTTACCTTTGTGTGTCATTATTGCTCATTTGCAGTTTCCCGGGACATCCTTTGCCTCAGCCGCTGGCAACTGAGTCGTTGATTTAATAACAACAAGGGTAGCGGGAGAACCTTTCACAACTACAACAGGCTTGCTTGGCATCCCTAATACCACCAACTTTGACTTTTTCTGACTTGCCCCGACACCATTTGAAGACCCTTCTGCAAACATCACACGTTTTCTAGATAGCTTAACTTGCTCCACAACCTTAGCGGGTTTTTCAATTTCAATGGGAGGCCCGAGATGAGGAGTGCACCAGTATGGATCCGAGGTCTTGAATGTTGGTTTTGTACCATAGTATTGGGCATCAGGAACTTTGAACAAGGTTTCACTAGAAGATAGAAAGATGTTGGCATGGGGAGGAGCAGGGTAATTGTGGCAAGGGGTAAAGCCTGGGGCATGTTGGGAGGAGAGTCCAACGGCATTGGGAATCTGGGATTGTTATGGTAGTAGGACGGAAGCAAGACTTTCGATGTAGTTGGTGGGGAATGGAGGTAGAGGGTGCCCACTAATCCAAGCCTGGTACATCTCCGTTATCTGGCGTTTCAACCTTTGAGCCTCTTCTTTCAACTCAAATTCTGATTCGACAACACATAAACCTCTGAACTCATAATTTTGGAACTTGTAAAATTTTGAGCCTTTAAATCGATAAATAATAAAATTAAAAACTGAAATATATTTTAAATTTTTTCGGGGGGGAGTGGGGTGGGCGGACAGTAAAACGAAAAAAATAAAATTTTAAATTACAAAAAAAAAAGTAAAAAAAAATTTGTGCGGGGAGGGGGGAGGGGTGGTGCAGAAAAATGAAAAAACAGAAATTTGAAATTGCAAAAAAAAAAAAAATTAAGGCAAAAAAAATATTTTTTTCGTGGGGGGGGGTTGTAGGGTGGATGGTAACGAAAAAACTGAAATTTAAAAAAAAAACTTTTTTTGGAGAGGGGGTGGGGTGGGTTGGTGAGGGTGAGAAAGGTTGAGAATGAGTTTTGGAAAATGTTTTCCCTTCTTTTGATAAGGAAAACATTTTCCTCCAATTGGAGGAAAATGAATTGATAAGGAAAATATTTTCCAAAACATGTAAGCCAACCAAACATGAGAAAATTAGAAAATATTTCCCAAAAAATATTTTCCTTCATACCAAACACACCCTTAATGTTCTATGACCTATTCTAAACTCAAGCTTAAAGGGCATATTATTTTTTCTTTTGAAACAAATACACTATTAAGGAAAAATCCTAGAAGAGAAAAATATTTTTTGATTCTTTTTTTAAGAGGGAAATCTAAAGAATAAACCACAGAAAAATATTTTGAATTTTCATTTGATATCCTGATGCAAGATTTTGAAACAAGCAATGAAAAAGATAAAACAAAATATTTTTTCTTCCGAGTATAATATCCTAAAGTTCTAATGAAATAAAAAGAGTTTTTTTTCATATTTCACTAATTTTCCCAAGAAACACCTCAAAAGAAAATCTTTTTGAATTTTTGAATTAATACCTTAAAGAAGCCTTTAAACATGTACTAAAATAAAATTTTCTTTTTTTTGAATTTTGGCCCTAATATGGTAGAGGAAATACAATCTCAAAGGAATTTTTTTTCTTTTCTATTTCTAGAATTAGTATTCTAAAGAAAACTTCTAACGGAAATATAAAAACACAAAATTTCTTCTTCTTTTTTTGCTTTTTTGACTTGTAACATATTTTCAAATACAAAATAAGAAATACAATAACAAAAAACTCGGCAAACTTAACTAGACTATGACAAACTCTAACATCACCTAAAATGCTCGACATTACTGTACAAAACTAGA
The DNA here is from genome assembly GCA_026770625.1 of Nicotiana glauca. Taxonomy (NCBI): domain Eukaryota; kingdom Viridiplantae; phylum Streptophyta; class Magnoliopsida; order Solanales; family Solanaceae; genus Nicotiana; species Nicotiana glauca. Next base: position 176,184 of record MU715588.1, on the reverse strand, counting down.
GGGTAAAAGATGATATAAAAAAGAACAACAGACTAAAACATAAAGAAAATCTCCTCAAGCAAACTCCTGAAGTGGTCCTGATTGGATGGTCCTAGGGCGTCTGTCATGCTCATACTCCGGTAAATAGACCTACCTGTATGGAAAAACTCAAACCAACACTATGTGAGATAAAAACACTCCCTATTAGACACATGCAAGACATGATTGAGAATATTTTTTTTTGCAAAATGACTTATTTGGCCAAAAGATGGCTAGAAGTGCAAAAGTTGGCTAAGACCCCGCAAAGCCAAGAACCTAAGATTTACTAGGAAGACCGGATCCTATGTGGGTTGCCTACGTATCACGCCCCGAAAGACGAGAATCAGGTATGCGTAGTTCGGGCATATTGGATACGGGCAAAAATTAAAAAAATAACTAACTTAGTGAAAACATATTTTTTTGTCTTTTCTTTGAACATGATGAAACATGCAAACTCTTTTTGGATTTTTTATTTTTCTCTTTTTTTCTGAATTTTGAAAAAAAAATGAAGGGGAAAGTGCAAATTCCTTTTTTTTATTTTTATTTTTCATTTTTTTTTGTTTTTCTTGAAAAAGTGTGAAAGAAAATTATAACTGGACCCCACTTGCTTCATTTTATACTTCACCCTCTTTTTCTTTTTCTTTTTCTTTTTCTTTTTCTTTTTCTTTTTCTTTTTCCTTTTTTTTCTTTTCATTTGTTTTTTTCCATCTGCCCTCAGCTATCATTGGTCCACCAAATGACCCTTTTACCCTTGAATAAATGCAACATGTAGCACATAGGATGCATCAAGATGGTCTGTTATTTTGGGTACACCTGTTCTGGACGGACCCAACCCCTGTGTTGAGTCCTCTAAGTCAAATGCACATGATGCAAACAAGCGTTCCTACTAGGGATCCGGTATGAGGTTTTGTTATTCTAGGTTTAAAACCTGGGTTTATTATTCTAGACCTGGCTTACCTGAGCGGACAACTCGAGCCGGGGGAGGGGGGGCAGCGTACTGGGGATACAGAAGCTTTGCCGGCTTAGCAACTTGTCCGAACCTCGTTCTAAATGGGATAAGACTCTAAACAGAAGAGAAGTCACATGAAGTGCACCCTTCTCTATGATGTAGAAGACTCGGAGAGAAGAAGGGTTTCGTAGCAGTTTATATATATAATTTACCAAATATCAAAGCGGTAAAGCATTTAGCATAAAACATGTAGAAAAATCAGATAAAACCAAATATAATAGTTATTCTAAGCTCGAATTCTTGAACCCTGAACTAGAGGTTCTGGGTTCTTATCCCCAGCAGAGTCGCCAGAGCTGTCACACCTCTTTTTTCCACTACACCCCAGGAAGGGTATAATAAAGGGAGTTTTTCCAATTAAAGGACAATCGAAACGGGATTTATTTAATTAAAAAGATTCAGAGTCGCCACTTAGGAGATTTATGGTGTCCCAAGTCATCGATTTCAAATCCCGAATCGAGGAAAGGGTTGACTCTATATTACAGTCCGCGACCCAAAAATTCGGCTAAGGAATTCTATTAACCCGGGAGAAGGTGTTAGGCATTTTCAAGTTCCGTGGTTATAACACGGTCGCTCAACTGTTATTATTGGCCTAATTATCTGATTTTAAAATAATTATAAACCTATGTGCATTTAACTTTAGAACTGCTTTTATTTATTTTTAGGAAGATTTCAACGTTATACAAAATGTGTCTTTGGATCACGCCACATGAAATGCACCAGTAATACGAAACATATTTTATTCAATGTTATAAGGACTTGGATTTGGGTCACATGAAATGCACACCCGAATTTAGGAAGGTAATATTATTAAATGACGCGCCTAAAGCAACTACGCATTTTTAACTTTGCGAGGGCCATGGAAATTTGCTAAATGGCGCGCCTCAGATTCTAAGGATCAAAACAAATAACTAAATGAGGGCCATGCATTTTAAGATTTTATTTGGCACGGCACACCTCGATTCCAATTTTAAGGGAAGCTCCAATTAAACTGAAGGCCATACACTATCATTGTTGTCTAATACGACAACGATTGCAAATTGGATGTTCCATGGCTTCCTGCATTGCAATATACTCTATGCGGAGCTTATCATTTTCTTGTTTCAGTATTCCATTTTCATTGCGTTCCAATTATGACTGATTCAACAGTTCATAATTCAATCTCATAATTAAACCAAACATATTTCACACAAGGGACTAAAGTAAAGAAGGCATATAACACCATTACCTTCCAAGACACTTCAAATTATTATTTTTTAGATCTAACAACTTAAATAACATTTTCTATTTCTCCACACATGACAACAGATTATTAAACTTATCCATGAAATAAAAGCTAAAAAAACGCATAAGCTATGAAACAGAAGCTTAAAAAAACGTATAAAGTTATCCGTGAAACAAAAGCCAAAAACGTATAAAACTCATCTTAAACACATTCACGGTTCATAACTTCAAAATAATTCATGTGAAGTTAAACAAAAATACAGAGATTCCATGTGTACCTATGATTCTGGCGATAACAGCGTTGCCAAAAACGAACAAAAGGTAGCAGAAAAAAAAGAATCAAAGCTTAGCTAGCAGTAAACAACGGCAACAGCGAATTTACTTGGAAAACTCAAAATTGAGCCTCAAACCACACTCATTTTTTAGAAAAATCAGAATTGAAAGATGAAATCTGAAACTTGAATCTCTTTGAGAAACTTCAACTAAAACCGAACTGTCAACGATACCTCGAACAAAATTCGAACCAACATATGATGAGGCAGAAAATCAGAGCTCGCCTTTCCGGTGAACTGCTGGTGGACGTTAGGTGGTGAGGCGGAAAATCAGAGAGATCGTTTGGACAGAAGCGAGCTGGAAGTTCGAGGGGAGGGGTCGTTTATGGTAGATAAAATTAAACTATAGGGAGATATGCATAAAGGAGACGATGACGGGGGGATTCGGGGGTCTCTATGGGTGTTCTACGGCTGAAGCTCTATCCCTAGGTCATCTTTTGGGTTTTTGTATTTGTGTCTTTTTTGCTGAAGGAAAACGACTGAAGGGTCAGTCCTCTTCCTAAAGCTGCGCTCCCCCCTCTTTTTGTATATAAGATCTGATGATATAAGAGATTAGGGATTAGATTTTAATGAGGGTAAGGGTTAATGGGCCAAAAAATTGTGCTGGAGTGTGGGTAATTGGGTTATTTGGGATTTCTAGGCTTCAAGTTAAGCTGGCCCAAACAAAACTAAAAGACCAAATCTACTTCTTTTCTTTATTTCTCTTTTGATTTCAAAAATCTAATTGAATTAATTAAACAAGCTAAATAAAATCTTAAATTAGGCTCTACCTTAAATTATTTCGTAGAGTTAATCTTACTTATTTTCACTAGTTTAAAACTAAAAGCTAAAATGAGGACATGACTAGTGTAGTAATTTTTTTATTTTTGTTTAATGAATGCAATTAAACTATAAAGTTAAATTCCTAAATGCAAATGCAACATATTTTTGTATTTTTTATTAATTAAACAAAATTAATATGCGCCGACAAATGCAAGGTATTAAAAGAAAAATGCCACAAAAATCCACAAAATTGCAAATAATGGAAAAAGTTATTTTGTTTTGAATTTGTGGGAGTAATTCATATAGGGCAAAAATCACGTGCTCACACCTGGCGCGGCCGCGAAATTACACCATGCTCCGTGCTTTTATCTTTTCTGAAGGATCGTTACCAAGAAAGAACCGCTGAGAGCGAAAAAACAAGCGCATCCGCAAAAGAGCAACGCAGGCCGCGAAATTTCCACTGCGGATGCGAATACAAATTCAGAGAGTTGTTATTCTGGATTTTCAAGTCCACGTCCGCGGACCATTTACACCCCCAAGAGAAGCTTCTGCTGACCGCAAAAGTTGAAGCGCGGTTAGCGTAATTCTCACACTTTTAGGCAAAAAATCTTCTAGCAACAGTCTTGCACTGTACAACAATTCCTACACAAACTTCACAACCAGTTAGTGCAAAACAAAGCCTAAACTAAGAAGAAAATAAAAAAGAAAGAAAAACACATGGGTTGCCTTCCAAGAAGAGTCTGATTTAACGTCGCGACACGATGTAGGTTACCATCAATCGCTTGAAATGGATCATTGCCACCAAGTGGCTATCATCAAATTTTTCCAGATAGTGTTTGACTTCGGTGCCTGTTAACTCTAAAAATTTCACCATTTTTATTCTTCAAATCAAGAGCACCAAATGGAGTTACATGTACCATTTCAAAAGGGTCACTCCATTTTGACTTGAGCTTTCCCAGAAACAGTCGTAACCAGGAGTTGAATAAAAGAACCAAGTCACCTTCCTTGAATTCCTTGCTTCGATCATACTTGTCATGTAAGTACTTCATCTTGTCCTTATACAAGGACGACCTAGAATAGGCATGAAATCGGAACTCATCTAGTTCATTAAGTTTCTATACCCGGAGATTTGCTGCAACATCCCACTCAAGATTTAACTTCTTTAGCGCCCACATGGCCTTATGTTCTAACTCAATCGGAAGATGGCATGCTTTCTTAAATACCAACCGATACGGAGACATACCAATTGGAGTCTTGTAAGCAGTCCTGTAAGCCTACAAAGCATCATCCAATTTCCTTGACCAATCAGTCCTATTTGCATTGAAAGTTTTTTACAATATGCTCTTTATCTCCCTGTTGGAGACCTCAACTTGCACACTAGCCTGGGGGTGATAAGGGGTTGACACTTTATAATTGACACCATACTTGTAAAGTAAAGTATCGAAGGCCTTGTTGCAAAAAAGAGAACCCCCATCACTGATGATCGCCCTAGGACTGCTAAACCTTGTAAAAATATTTTTCTTCAAGAAAGCCACTACACTCTGTGCCTCATTGTTAGGAAAAGCTACAGCTTCAACCCACTTGGAAACAAAATTAACAACAACCAGAATGTACGTGTTACCATATGAACTTACAAAAAGGTCATATGAAGTCAATGCCCCACACGTCAAAAATGTCAATCTCAAGAATAGTGGTGAGAGGCATTTTATCCTTCTTGGAAATTCCACCAGCTCTCTGACACTCATCATATATCTTCACAAGCTCACTAGCATTTTTATACAATGTAGGCCAATAAAAACCACAGTCGAGCACTTTTCAAGCAATTCTCGCCCCACCATGATAACCACCGTAGGGCGAGGAATGGCAAGCATCAAGAATACTCATTTTCTTCTCTTTTAGAACATCTCCGGATCACACCATCATTACAAATCTTGAAAAGATAAGGATCGTCCCAGTAGTAATCCAAGCAATCCCGTTTAAGCTTAGTTTTCACACCTTTTTTTATCAATAGTTTCAAGGTCAAACTCTTGAAGAAATAGAACCCATCTCATCAATCGAGCCTTAGAATCCTTCTTTGTCATCAAGTAACAGAGTGTCGCGTGATCAGTATGAACAATCACTTTGGCACCCATGAGATAAGGCCTAAACTTTTCCACGGCAAACACTATGGCTAACAACTCTTTTTCTGTCACCGTATAATTAACCTGGGCATCATTCATAGTTTTGCTTGCATAACTATGAAGTGGCACTTTTCCCAATTAAGCACTAGATTTGTCTCTTCACTTCGGGCCAACACTTTGTCAAGATTTCCCAAGCATTCTTCAAAGGAATCATCCACAACACTAAAATCATCCATGAACACTTCCAAGAATTCCTCCACCCTGTTCGTAAAGATAGCCATCATACACCACTGGAAGGTAGCCGGTGCATTACATAAAACAAATGGCATCCACAAGAATGCAAAGGTCCCATAAGGGCATGTGAAAGTGATCTCTTGGTCCTCCGGAGCAATCAAAATCTGGTTGTAACCTAAGTGCCCATCCAAAAAGTAGTAGTAGTCACGCCCGGCATGTCTATCCAACATTTATTCAAGAAAGGGAAATGGAAAATGATCTTTGCGGGTCACTTTATTCAGCTTCCGATAGTCCATGCATACCCTCCATCTGGTGACAGTCCTAGTGGGGATCAACTCATTTTGCTCATTTGTGACCACATTCATACCACCATTCTTCGGCACACATTGTACCAGTGAAGTCTATGAACTATCTGAGATGGGGTACACAACCCCTGCATCTAGCCACTTAATAACTTCCTTCTTGACAACCTTTTGTATAGCCTCGTTCAACTTCCTTTATTGTTCCACGGAGGGTTTGGCATCATCCTCAAGTATAATCTTGTGCATGCAAAAGGCGGAGCTTATCCCCCAAATATCAGCTAGAGTCCATCTAATTGCCTTTTGTCTTATTTGGAGCACCTTAAGGGTGGAATCTACCTGCACATTAGTTAAGTACGAAGAAAGAATAACAGGTAAAGTTGAACAAGGGCCCAATAATTCATTCCTGAGGTGTGAAGGCAAAGGCTTCAACTCCAATATGGGAGGTTCCTCGATTGAGGGCTTTGTTGGTGGAGTCTTTCGATTCTCTAGATCTCAGGAAAGTTTCTGGGGTTCATATGTGTAAGAAACCATTCCTTGTAAGGCATTTACATACTCTACCAAGCTTTCATCCTTAGTCACATCATGGTTCAACAATACAGCTTCCAAAGGGTCCTCCACATTGATCATGGCACTCGTGTCATCAACTATCACCTCCGTCACCAGATCCACAAAAGAGCAAACTTCAGTGCTATTCGGCTACCTCATTGATTTGCATACGTGGAAGATAATTTTTTGTCACCCACCCGGAAGGTGAGCTCCCCTGGTTCCACATCGACCAATGCCTTCCCTATTGCTAGGAAAGGCCTTCCCAATATTATAGGTACCTCATAGTCGACTTTGTAGTCGAGAATCACAAAATTCGCAGGCAAAATAAACTTGTCAACCTAGACAAGAACATCATCAATAATACCAAGTTTTTATTGTTCGATCCTCCATTTGCAATCTCATTGATGTAGCTCTCGGTTGACCAATACTCAAAGTTTTGAATACAGAGTAAGGCATCAAATTTATACTTGCTCCTAAATCATACAAGGCCTTTGCAAAATCTGTACTCCCAACAGTTCATGGAATGGTAAATGCTCTGGGATCTTCAAGCTTTGGAGCAATCGAGTGCACAATTGCACTCACTTTATGAGTCATTTTGATGGTCTCACAAACCATATATCTCTTTTCAGTCACCAATTCTTTCATAAACTTGGCATATCTCGGCATTTGCTCAAGAGCTTCCACCAAGGGCACATTGATCAACAAGCTTTTAGTCAACTCAATAAACTTATTGAATTGGTTTTCATTCTTTTGATTCACAAGTCTTTGAGGGTAAGGTGGAGGAGACCTTGGAAAAGGAGCCTTAGCCTAGGGTTCTACCATTTCCGGTATATCTATCATGTGTTCCCTAGATGGGTTCACATCATTTTGAGTCTCCTCCTCATTGTCATGAATATCAATTCTCACTTGACCAGTCAAATTCTCTTCACTCTCCTGCTCATCAACTATTGGATCATCATCATTTTGCATTCCAACCTCATCACTCACAACTTCCTTTTACTTGGAGGTACTTCCTTCACCACCTCTACCGTTCCTTGTAGTCACCTCCATTTCATGACCGGTATTGTTCCCACCCTTCAGGTTTACTACCGTATCACTAGGTAGTGCCCCCTTAGGGCGAGTGTTCAAAGATTGCGAAATATGACCAACTTGGACCTCCAAGTTTTGGATAGAAGTATTATGGTACGCCAACTGGGCATCAAAGTTGGTGTTCTTCTTCATTATTTGCTCAAACATCAACTCAATCCTTCCCATCTCACTATTTGACGAGCTAGTACCTGGAGATGAAAATGGAGACGGGTTGTTTGGTTGTTGATACATCTGAGGCCTTTGAAAGTCCGGCCCTTGATTCTCTTGATTACTGTTATTCCAACCCCCTTGGTTGTTGTTTCCTCCCCAGTTGCCCTGGTTGCCCCAGTTCTGATTGTTGTGCTCCCAGTTGTTTTGGTTGTTGTTGTTACCACTGTTCCAATTTCCTTATTGGTTTTGATTCCCCCAATTTCCTTGGGATCTCCATTGTTGTTGTTGATTTGGAGCATTGCCCCGTTTTCCTTGGTAGTTGTTCACATACTGTACTTCTTCACTTTGATCATCATACCCATCATCTTGGTTGAAACCACTACTACCCTGCTAATATTGATCCGGATTTCCTTGACTTTGTTGACCTCTTTGTCGCCTCTTGTTGACCATCATATTTACCCCTTCCATGGCGTTCACTTGTCTTGGAGCTTGAACTTGTTGCAATTGAGCTTTGGCCAATGGGTTCATTGTTGTAGTGAACTTTGCTATTGCTTGGCCGCGAGCTCTTTGTGCAGGTGAATGACATTAGGATCACCTTGTGGCACATTAGCTCGACTTTGCTACATCGAGGAAGTATCTACCATCTCTTCAAGTATATCACACGCCTCAGCATAAGGTGTGTTCATAAAGTTTCCCCCTGCAAGCTGGTTCACTACACACTGATTGGTAATGTTGATGCCACAGTAGAATATTTGCTGGATCATTACTTTGGTCGTGTCTTTGTTTGGGAATTCTTTCACCATAGTCTGGTACCTTTCCCAGATCTCATGAAGTGGTTCATTTGGTTCCTGCTTAAAGGCTAGGATCTCATCTCTCAGTGTCTCCATATGCCCCAGCGAGAAAAACTTGGCGATAAACTTGTCGGCCAACTCATCCTACGTGGTGATGGAATGGTTGGGAAGTCTTTCGAGCCAGTCCAAAGTTTTCCCTCTAAGTGAAAAGAGGAAAAATCTCAGTCTCAATGCATCCTCCGACAAATTTGTCTATTCGCTTCCCCAACAGGTATCCACAAAGACCTTTAGATGTTTATATGCATTCTGATGGGGAGCGTCTATGAAGTACCCTCTTTGCTCCAATAAGGTCAACATAACATTTGTAATCTGTAAATTTCCCGCCGGTATCGGGGTGGGACTATTTCACTTGCGTAACCTTCATTTGGAAGTCCCCGAGGAGCTACTCGCGGAGGAGTTGGGGGAGGGTCTGGAATGTTATCATTGGCTTGACGACCTCTTCTTTAAGCTTGAGGTACTAGAGGTACCTCATCTTCAGCATTATCATCAACCTCCTCCCCCGGGAGAACATTTCCAATATGATCATTATTTGCCATGTTGTACCTAAATCAATTAACTCACACAAGTTAGTAAAATAGAAGGAAAGACAAAAAAGACACACAACTAGTCAGATAGGTAGCCAAAACCGTTTAGCTCCCTGGCAACGGTGCTGAAAAGTGATCCGCTCCAACCCTACACCACTATATAATGGCAATGAGTGGTCGATGTAGCTTTTACTCGAAAGGTCGGGATTGATATCCACTATGATCTAATATTGGTTAGGAGTTGGGAGTAGGCGAGTATCTAATGGGGTCTAGAATTTAGGACAAGCTTGTTATATTTTGGTCATGATATAACCTTTTACACATAATTACTCACTCTATACCTCTCGTTCGTTTGAGTGACTTTGCCCAAATTGGCTTTCTCAAGCCCAAATGGGTGTTCAAGCAATGCAAGCAAAATCGGCTAAAGTCGGGTATTACTTCTCTTGGTTTAACCCTTTAATTGGGGCTATAAATCTCTTGAATGCACCCTAATTCCTTGTTAGCCTTAATTTCCTAGACTTAGTCCCTATTTCTCAAGAAAAGTCTAAGTCATAAAGGCATGAATCCGTGTTTGCAGCCACAAATTCTATAATTAGAGCATGAATCAAGCTAAATATCACTAACCCATAAACAATTAAGCCCTAATATTGAAGACCATTAAATACCCACACTAGGGTTGGGTCACAACCCTAGCTAATGGGTTTAGCTACTCATAATCAAGTTAGAAATCAAAGATGGAGATAAAATATAAGCCATAAAAGTTGATTACAAGAATAAATTTAAGAATAGTAGCTAAAGGTGCTCTAAAATTACTCTAAGTGGTAAAACACGGCTATTCACGAGCTCCTCAGACAAAAAGACACCCTAAATATGTGAAAAAGATCTATTTATACACAGCTGAAATTACTGGACAAAAATACCCCTACGGAGGTTCCGCTATGAGCGGAATACTGAGCGCCTCAACATATAGCCGTTCAGGGTCGCGCAAAACAAGCGCGGACTGCGTTTCTTCACTTTTGTTCTTAGTTTGGACTTGATTTCCTGGGCAGCGTAAAAGTTGCCGCCTCCGCGTTAGCATCAACCGCGGCCGTGTATTTTGGACACGGAGCATGCTCCTCAGTCAGGCTCAAGTGGCAGAGTCTCTAAACTTTGATCAACGCTCCCAATGGAAATATCGTTGTGGCCGTGTCAGGTATTTTGCGGCCGCACTTTTTCATCGCGGGCCGCGGTCACTGATGTCTCCAAAACACCTTCTCCGAACCTCACTTCTATGGACCGCGTTATTGTGGCTGCTTCGTCAGCGTACTTTATGCGGTCGCGCTTTTCCATCGCGGTCAGTGCTTCAGTCCCAGCTTAGAACTTGAGCAATTTTAACTCCTTCATGAGTTGATTTTGGCTTTCTTGCCTCATTTTGACTAAACATTGCAGACAAGCACATTAAGTCAGTTTTCGGGAATACTTTTACACATTTTTATCCAAAACCTAAGCGAAAGAGAGCATAAGATAAGCTAAAATCCATAGTTATCGGAAATGCCCAAAAATCCTCCCCTAGTCCACGTATTGGAATTGGGTAAAAGTTACCAATTTAGAACACACACTCACTCACGAGATCACTTGTCCAAAAATTACTCAATTCTGACAACTAAAACCCGATCAAAATCCAAAAACTCAATAGGGGAAATTATCCCTCAAATTCCATTTTCCACTCAAATTCCTTGATTAGACGAGTAAAACAACAATATATTGATGAAATATAAACAAAATAGGGTTAGGAATCATTAGCCACTGATTTCCTCTTCAAAAACCTCAGAAAATTGCCTTCTTCCGAGCCCAAAATCGAATTTGATGTTATGAACTTCAAACCCTCGAAATTTCATATTTTTGCCCAGGGATTACCGCATCTGCGGTCATGGGGACGCACATGTGTCTCGCTTCTACGACTAGGGATCCGCACCTATGAAAACTCATTAAATCTCCAAGCACCACACTTGCGCTCCTTTCCTCGTAAATGTGGTTCCGCTTCTACGGTCCTTGAGCCGTATCTGCGACCAATGGTCTTCATGCCTCAGACCGCATCTCCGATTACCAAGTCGCTTTGCGGTCCAAAATCCGCAGGTGCGAAAAAAATAGGTTCAGCAAATTCAGAAGTTGCTTGAGTCCAAATTCATTTCCGTTAAGCATCCGAAACTCACCCGAGGCCCCCGGGAGCTCAACCAAACATACCAACCAATCCTAAAGCATCATATGAACTCGTTCGAACCCTCAAATCACATCAAACAATGCTAAAACCACGAATCACCCTCCAATCCAAACCTAATGAACTTGAATTTCCAAAATTCTACAACCGATGCCGAAACCAACAAACCATGTCTGATTGATCCCAAATTTTGCACACAAGTCATATTTAACACTGCGGACCTTTTCCAGCTTCCGAAATCGAATTTCGACCCCGATATCAAAATTTCACTATTGGGCCGAAAACTCCAGAAATTTAACTTTCGGCATTTCAAGCTTAAATATGCTACGGACCTCCGAAACACAATCCGGATACGCCCCTAAGCCCGCTATCACACAACGAAGCGAACGGAATCGACAGAATTCCATTATGGACATGTCTTCACACTTCTCCAACTACAGTCCAATTTCAAAGACTTAAACTCTCATTTAGGGACTAAGTGTCCCAAAACACTCCGAAACTCAAGATGAACCATCTTGGAAAATCACAACAACAGGAATAGACACGGGGGAAGCAGTTAATAGGGGATCAGTGCATTAATTCTCAACGACTGGTCGGGCCGTTACATCCCCCTCTTAAAACATTCGTTCATCCTCGAACGAGCATAGAGACATACTTGAAGTGGTGAAAATATGAGGGTAACGACTGCGTATATCCTGATTGATCTCCCAAGTCGCCTCCTTGACCGGTTGACCTCGCCACTGAACCTTTATTGATGTAATGCTTTTTGACCTCAACTTTCGAACCTGCCTGTCCAATATAGCCACTGGCTCATCAACATAAGATAGATCCTTATCTAACTGGACTGAACTGAAATCCAAGACGTGCGATGGATCGCCGTGATACCTCCGGAGTATCGAAACATGAAATATTGGATGAAATCCTACCAAGCTGGGAGGTAAGGCAAGCTCATAAGCAACCTCCCCAACACGTCGCAACACCTAAAAGGGACCAATAAATCTTGGGATCAATTTTTCCTTCTTCCCAAATATCATAACGCCCCTTTATAGGCGAAACCCGAAGCAAGACCCGCTCTCTAACCATAAATGAAACATCACGAACCTTCCGGTCCGTATAACTCTTATGTCTAGACTGCGCAGTGCGAAGTCTATCCTGAATCACCTTAACCTTCTCCAAAGCGTCTTGAACCAAGTCTATTCCCAATAATCTAGCGTTACTCGGCTCGAACCAATCTACCAAGGACCAACATCGCCTACCATACTGAGCCTCATACAGTGCCATCTAAATGTTGGACTGATCACTATTGCTATAGGCGAACTTTGAAAGTAGTAAGAACTGATCCCAAGAACCTCCAAACTCTATCATACACGCACATAGCATATCCTTAAGAATCTGAATAGTGCGCTTGGAATATCCGTCCGTCTGAGGGTGACATGTTGTGCTCAACTCTACCCGAGTACCCAACTCATGTTGTACGACTCTCCAAAACTGTGATGTGAACTGAGTACTTCTATTTGAAATGATGGAAACTAGAATACCATGTAGATGAACAATCTCCCGGATATAAATCTCAGCCAACCGCTCTGAAGAATAGGTAGTACACACAAGAATGAAGTGCACAGACTTGGTCAGCCGATCCACAATCACCGAAATGGCATTGAACTTCCTCAAAGTCCGTGGGTGTCCAACTATGAAGTCTATAATGATCTGCTCCCACTTCCACTCCGGAATCTCTATCTACTGAAGTAAGACACCCGGCCTCTGATGCTCATACTTCACCTGCTGACATTGAGTCACCAAGCTAGAAACCCAACTTTATCTTTCTTCATCCTCCTCCACCAATATTGCTGCCTCAAATCCTAGTACATCTTCGCAGCACCCGGATGGATGAAATACCGTGAACTGTGGGCCTATTCTAGAATTAACTCCAAAAGCCCATCAACATTGGGTACACATATCCAACCATATGTCCTCAATATCCCATCATAACCAATGGTCACATCTCTAGCATCATTATGCAGAACCTTGTCCTTGCGGACAAGCAAATAAGGGTCATCATGCTGACTCTCTCTGATACAATCGAACAAGGAAGACCGAGAAACCATACAAGCTAGGACCCGACTGGGCTTCGAAATATCCAACCTCACAAACTAGCTGGCTAAGGCCTAAACATCCATCGCCACGGGCCTCTCTACTGCTGGTAGATAAGCCAAACTCCCCAAACTCTCTACCCGATGACTTCAAACATCGTCCACCACATTGGCCTTGCCCGGGTGACACAAGATAGTGATATTATAGTCCTTCAGCAGCTCTAACTACCTCTTATGATGCAAGTTAAGGTCTTTCTACTTGAACAAATGCTGCAAACTCCGGTGATGAGTGGAGATCTCACAAGGAACACTGTACAAATAATGATGCCAGATTTTCAAGGCGTGAACAATAACAACTAACTCGAGATCATGGATATGATAATTCTTCTCATGCACCTTCAGTAGCCTGGACGCATAGGCAATCACCTTATGTTCTACATTAGTACCGCTCCAAGTCCAATAGTCGAGGCATCACAATAGATAGTATAAGACCCCGAACCTATAGGCGATATCAATACTGGGGTTATAGCCAAAGTTGTCTTAAGCTTCTGAAAGCTCTCCTTACACTCTTCTATCCACCTGAACGGAGCACCCTTCTTAGTCAGCCTGGTCATAGGTACTGTAATAGATGAAAATCCCTCAAAAAATCGACGGTAGTAACCCAGCAAGCCAAGAAAATTATGGATCTATGTCGTTGAAGATGGTATGGGCCGACTCTACACTACTTCCACTTTCTTCGGATCCACTTTGATCCCTTCACTCAATACCACATGACCCAAGAATGCCATGGAATCCAACCAGAACTCACATTTCGAGAACTTTGCATATAATTTCTTTTCTCTCAACATCTGAAGCACTAACCTCAAGTGTTGCTCATGATCATCCTGACTCCGGGATTATTCCAGAATGTCATCAATAAGTACAATGACGAACAAGTCAAGATATGGCCGGTATACACTGTGCATCAAATGCATAAATATTGTCGGGGCATTGGTCAGGCCAAATGACATAACAAGGAACTCGTAATAATAAAACGGAGTCCTGAAGGCAGTCTTCGGGATGTCTGGCTCCCGAATCTTCAACTGATGATCACCTAAACGCAAGTCAATCTTATAAAACACTCGAGCACCCTGTAATTGATCAAACATATCATCAATACAAGGCAAAGGATACCAGTTATTCACTATAACTTTGTTCAACTATCGATAATCAATGCGCATGGGCATAGAACCACCCTTATTCTTCACAAACAAGACAGGAGCACCCCAAGGTGACACACTGGACCGAATAAAGCCCTTATCAAGTAATTCTTGCAACTGATCCTTTCACTCCTTCAACTTAGGAGGGGTCATACAATAAGGAGGAATAGAAATGGCTGAGTGTCCGGCAACATATCAATGCCAAAATCAATATCTCTGTCAGGCGATATGCCCGGAAGATCAGTTGGGAACACATTAGAGAAATCCCACACTACTTGGACTGAATCAACTGTAGGGGTATCAATACTAACATCTCTCACATAAACTAGATAAGCGTCACACCCCTTCTCAACCAGTCGTTGAGCTTGAAGAAATGAAATAACTCTACTGGAAGTGTGATCTAAGGTACCCCTCCACTATAGTCATGATACACCTGGCATAGCCAGCGTCACAGTCTTGGCATGACAATCAAAAATAGCATAATAGAGTAACAACCAGTCTATGCCCAAGACAACATCAAAATCTACCATGCTGAGCAATAATAAATCAACTCTAGTCTCAAAACCACTAAGAGCAATCAAACACGATCGATAAATGCGGCCCACAATAAGAGAATATCCTATAGGAGTAGAAACCTAGACAGTGAAACTCAAAGAATCCCGAGATACGCCCAAATGCAGGGCAAAATAAGAGGACACATAAGAATAAGTGGAGTCCGGATCGAATAGAACCGATGCATCTCTATGACAGACCGAAGCAATACCTGTGATGATAGAATCAGAGGCAACAACTTCAGTACGGGCAGGAAGGGCATAGTATCTGGTCTGGCCTTCCCCTCTAGGGCGACCTCTACCTCCCCAACCTCCACCTCTAGCTGGCTGGGCAGGTGGGTTAGCAACTGGTGTTGTAATCATAGCCTGGGAACTCTGCGGAGCTCGCTGTGGCTGAGAAGTCTATAAAGGTGCACCCCTCCTAAGTCTAGGACAATCCCTCACCACATGGGGTGTGTCACCACAATCAAAAAAAGTTATGGGAGGACATGGTGGCTGTGACTATCTCAGGCCAGGTCTGCTGGACTGACAACTGAAAGCACCCCGTGTAGGAGGCGCACTAGATACTGGAGGTGCATAATAAGGCTCATGAGGTCTATGAGGAGCTGGAATACCGCTAACTGTTGGAAGAGCTGAATGAACGTGGTGACTCATATAACCCCTACCATGACAAACTACAACTGGGGTACGGGAACCAGAATAATGGCCCGACTCTTGAGACCTCTTGGCCTATCTCTCCTCTCTATCCCAAGCAAGCATGCCCTCTACTCTCTAGCAATGCTCACCACCTGCTGATAAGCAATGTCCATTTTCGAATCCCGAGCCATGTTAGATCTGATGCTGGGAATAAGCCCCCCAATAAACTGACAAACTCTCTCATGAACCGTAGAAACCAAGGCCGGTGCATGCCTAGCCAAGTCATTAAAACTGATAGCATACTCCGAAACAACCATAGAACCCAAGTGCAAATGCTCAACTCTGCGCGCCATGCATCCCTAAGGCTCTGAGGGACATACTCCCTCAAAAACATATCTGAAAACTGGGACCATGAAAGGGAAGCTGCCTTAGCTGGACTGTCCAACTCAAAAGTATGCCACCACTGATAGGATGCTCCTCGAAGATGGAAGGCATTGAAATAACCCTCGCTCGACCCTGGTATACCCATAGTGCTGAGGATACGGTGGCATTCCTCTAGAAATCCCTAAGCATCCTTTGATGCTAGACCACTGAATGTAGGAGGCTGGTACTTCTTGAACCTCTTAAGCCTCCGCTGCTCCTCCTCTGAAGCTACCGCCCTATCCTTGGGCTGAACTAGGGCTACATGCGGTACAGGTATAACATATGGGACCTGATCAACCTGAACCTGCTGCTCTGAGGAGCGCAAGGCAGGAGTCTGTGCTCCTCCCCTAGCCTGAGATGTGGCTGCAATAAGGAAAATCAACCTTGCCTGAGCTAAAGTGGTGTACATGCTCATGAATTGTGCAAGGGTCACCTGGAGAGCTGGAGTAGTAGTAGCAGTAGGCGTATCAGGCGCCTGGGCTCTGGCTAGAGCTGTTGGTGGCTCCTCTGTGGCAGCTTGCTAGGTGCTCTGACTGCACCACGTGCGCGTCCTCGGCCTCTACCCCAGCCCCGGCCTCTAGAAGCTCTAGCAGGGGGCGTGGGTGTCTGATCATCTCCAGTAGCATGTGTCCTCACCATATGTGAGAGAATAGAAAAAAGAGGATTAGAATTTTGATATCAATAATCTCGCATGACAAGGAATCAAATGAAATAGAATTTTCCTAACAGTTACATAACCTCTCGAAGATAAACACAGACGTCTCCGTATCGATCGCGAGATTCTAATAAACTGGCCTGTGATTCATGACTCCTATGAACCTAGAGCTCTGATACCAACTTGTCACTACCCGAGCTCGCCCGCTGTGAACAGTTCCGATGGCACCTAGTCTCTACGACTAGGTAAGCCGAACAAATGTGCAAAAAAGAAACAATTGCGGAAAGAAACTAATAAAAAC
The DNA here is from genome assembly GCA_026770625.1 of Nicotiana glauca. NCBI lineage: Eukaryota > Viridiplantae > Streptophyta > Magnoliopsida > Solanales > Solanaceae > Nicotiana > Nicotiana glauca. Next base: position 158,974 of record MU715588.1, on the reverse strand, counting down.
CAAGATAACAAAATATAACATTCTTTAAGATGCCGCCCGGCATATAACACTACAATATTTCCAACTGAACACTCGCAAAACCCGAAATCCCATGAATTACAAGCTAAGAGTACATAAAAGACTCTAACCTCATAAATGTCTATCAACAAGGAAGATACATAAGGGCTATGCTGGTATAGAGAATAAAAAGGGACTCCTTGATCTGCGGACGCGGCAGATACACCTCGAAGTCTCTACAGAAAGCGCTTCACCTCAAGGGTCATAAGATTGAGTAGAAGTACCTGAATCTGCACACGCAAAAACATGTGCAGGAAAGGGCATGAGTACACCACAGCAGTACCCAGTAAGTGCCAAGCCTAACCTCAGTCGAGTAGTGACGAGGAAGGCCAGGGCCCTACCGGTTATGTATAATAATATATAAGGAAGAAGAGTGGTAGTAAAGAAATACAAATAATGAGAGAAATAACAACCATAACCAAGGCAAATAATCACAGAAGGTATACAACTCAATTTAGAGATAACAATCGTGGGTCTACCAGGATCCCGTTATGTAGCCCCAAAAGTAAATAATCAGTGGATCTCCCGGGTACTGTCCCGTAGTCCATATCACTGTGCAGGGGAATCTACCGGAATATCATATCCGTAGTCCCAAAAGTAAATAATCAGTGGATCTCCCGGGTGATATCCCGTAGTCCATATAACTCTGCAGGGGGGTCTACCAAAATACCACATCCGTAGTCCTAAATAAACAGACAAGGGGGATCCACCGGGAATCGCCCGTAGTCCCAATGTAATCACGCAGCAACAACACAGGAATAATCAACTTAATTCAATTTAATATCAAAATAGACAGGTAATTCTAACCTATCATGTTTCACAGAGTTCAGATAAGGCAGTTAAGCAGATGGGAAATTTAGTCATTTAGGCATGCTTTCTTAAGCTAACAATAAACTTAAGGTTCAAGTAGTGTAAACAGTGAAGTAGAATATGGAATATATATACTTAAATGGAAAAAAGGATTTTCAACAATCGGCACAAGTATGAACTCATCACCTCACGTGCAAGGCATTCAGTTATCACAGTACCAAATCCTAAGGGGAGTTCCCCCACACAAGGTTAGACAAGCCACTTACCTCGAACCTGCTCAATCAAATCTATACCACATTCTTGCCATGAGTATCCGACTCCAAATGGCCCAAATCTATCCAAAGTAATTGCATAACGTAAATAACACTTGAAGTAACTAATTCAACTAATTAATTCTAAGCTGATACGTGAAATTAGGAAAAATGACTAAAATGCCCCTGGGCCCACGTCTCAGAATCGGGTAAAATTTATAAATTAAGAACCCTCACACTCTTACGAGTTCATACATACCAAAATTATTCCAATCCGACATCAAAATCTTGATCAAAACCCCAAAATTAGGCCTAAGAACCTTTTCCAAAATTTCACCCAAACTTGAATTTAAAGGATGAATTTAAGCATAAATTCGTGGATATTAATCAAAACCGAGTAAGGATTACTTACCCAAAACACCCAGGTGAAAAATATCTCTTAAAATCGTCAATCGACACATGCGGTAACGCTTCTGCGTGGACCAAGTCGCACATGCGACTTTTCATTAAAAACCTAGCTTCCGCACATGCGACCACTTTTATGCAGATGCGGTGCCGCTTCTGCGATGAAGCGCTCGCTTCTGCGGTCCCTGCTGACTCTCCCCTTTTTCGCTTCTGCGATGCTAGCACCGCTTCTACGGCTCCGCACCTGCGGTTCCCAACCGCAGGTGCAGTTATGACAGAAGATCGGTTGCTTCAGCTACTCCAAACCACTTCCAATTCTTTTGTCGACCTTCAAAAATCATCCCAGGGCCCCCATGACCTCAACCAAAAATACGAACAAGTCCTATAACACTATTCAAACTTGTACCAACCTTCGGAACACTAAAAACAACATCGAATCATCAAAACACCCTCGGACTCAAGTATAAGGATTCCAAAACTTCAAATTTTCACTTTTGATCAAAGAGTCTATCAAACCTCATCCGAATTACCTGAAATTTTGCACACACGTCCCAAATGACACTACGAACCTACCCCAACTTCCAAAATTCCATTCTGACCCCGATATCAAAATCTCACTATCGAACCGAAAACTTCAAAAATTCAACCTTCGGCATTTCACGCCTAATTGAGCTACGAACCTCCTAAACACAATTCGAACGTGCCCCTAAGCCCAAAATCACCCAATGGAGCTAACAGAACCAACAGAATTCCATTCCGAGGCCGTCTTCACACTACTCCAACTACGGTCCAAAATCTAAAACTTAAACTATCATTTAGGGACTAAGTGTCCCAAAACTCTCCGAAACTCCAAATAAATCCTCCCGGTAACTCACAATAGCAGAAACAAACACGGGAAAAGTAGTTAATAGAGGATCGGGCGTTAATTCTTAAAACGACCATCCGGGTCGTTACATTTTTTTTATATATTTTACCAAGTCATGTATTATTGTTCATGAAAAAGATCTATGATAGTTCTAATTAAAAATTCGAAGTGATAATATTTTAAAGGATCAAGGGTGATTCTCAATTGAACTTTGGACTATTATGACATTGTATAAGGGTAAGACATCGGGTTTGAGTCCTGGTGTGTCACGAACCAAGTTCACCATCCATGAACTATCGTGACGTCACTTAGTCTCTACGACTAAGTAAGCCTAACAAATTTGCAAAAAAAGAATTAAGATGTGAAACTAGCCAACTAACAGGTAAATATAAATAAAGAGTTTAAAATGCCGCTCGACAT
>MU715588.1:124672-154883 GCA_026770625.1 Nicotiana glauca | reverse complement strand
CCAAGCCTAACCTCGGTCGAGTAGTGACGAGATCAGGTCAGGGCCCTACTAGTTATATATATAACATGGTAAAACAGTATGAAATATGACAGCATAATTAAAATATTAACAGTCAATAAAGATGAAATCACAGAAAGAATATAACTTAGTACATAGAGATAGCAACATGGGATCTCTCAGGATAACGTCACGTAGTCCCAAACGTAAACGTGCATAGGATCTCTCGGGATACCATCCCGTAGTCCAAATCATAAATGTACAGGGGAATCTCCCGGAATACTGATTTGTAGTCCCAAAGTAAATATCCAGTACATGGGGATCTCCCGGGATACCGTCTCGTAGTCCCAAATATAAATGTGCAGGGGGGATCTCTCGGAATACCGTTCCATAGTCCCATAGTAAATACACAACCAAAACAATATACACAACAATCTCAAGAAGAAAGCCTACAGTTCTATTCAAGTTCGTATCAAGGAAACATGTAACTTCTACCCTAAACATGCTACACAGAATTCAAGTAAGCACTTAAAGAAGCTAAGATAGTTGAGTCATGAAAGCATGCTTTCCTAAGCTAAACAGGAGGCGTCATATACTAGTATTGCTCAATTAAAGGAAAAAATAGATATTTACTTAATAAAAATGGTATTTTTCAGCATTTAGCACATGTACTCACTCGTCACCTTACGTATACGACATTTCATAAAACAACAGTACCAAAATCCTAAGGGGAGTTCCCCCACATAAGGTTAGACAAGCCACTTACCTCGAACCAGCTCAAAATCAATCTGATATTACGCTCTTTCCACAAGTATCCAACTCCGAGTGGCCCAAATCTAATCAAATCAATTACATAACATAAATATAGCTACAAGCAACTAATTTAGTTAATTAAATTAAAGCTAAGACGAGAAAATAGGACAACTGATCGGCTCCAACCCTACACCACTATATAATGGCAAGGAGTGGTCAATGCATATTTTACCCAAAAGTTCGGGATCGATATCCACAAGGAGCTAATATTGGTTGAGAGTTAAGTTTCTATCCAATCTAGATACCCGTGTTGCTTTTAATTGCACTTCTAACCATGCTTGGTTTTGTTTCTGTTCTACTTTTAATGCTACCGATTGCTGAAAAATAATCTAACTATAATATTTCTGTAGGAGTTTTCTCAATTGATAGAAAGCACTAGGGAAGTGACTTACGCATAGGCGAGTATCTAATGGGGTCTAGAATTTAGGACAAGCTTGTTATATTTGGGGTCATGATATAACCTTTACGCATAATTACTCACTCTACACCTCTCGGTAGTTTGAGTGATTTTAGCCTAATTGGCTTGCTCAAGCCGAATTAGGTGTTCAAACAATGCAAGCAAAATCGACTGAAGTCGGGTATTACTATCTCTAGGTATAACCCTTTAATTGGAGCTATCAATCTCTTGAATGCACCCCAATTCCTTGTTAGCCTTAATTTCCTAGACTTAGTCCCTCTTTCTCAAGAAGATTCTAAGTCATAAAGGCATAAATTAGTATTTGCAACCACCAATTCTACAATTAAAGCATGAATCAAACTAAATATCACTATCCCATAAACAATTAAGCCTTAAAATTGAAGACCCATTAAATACCCACACTAGGGTTGGGTCACAACCCTAGCTAATAGGTTTAGCTACTCATAATCAAGGTATAAATCAAAGATGGAGATAAAACATAAGCCATAAAAGTTGATTACACGAATAAAATCTAAGAATAATAGCTAAAGCTGCTCTAAATTACTCTAAGTGGTAAAATACGATTTTTCACGAGCTCCTCAAACAAAAAGATACCCTAAATATGTGAAAAAGATCTATTTATACACAACTAAAATTACTGGACAAAAATACCCCTATGAAGGTTCCGCTATGAGCAAAATACTGAGCGCCTCAGTGTATAGCCTTTCGCAGTCGCGCAAAACAAGCGCGGACCGCGTTTCTTCACTTTTGTGCTTAGTTTGGACTTGATTTCGCGGGCAGCGTAAAAGTTGTTGCCTCCACGTTAGCATCAACTACGGCCGCGTAATTTGGATGCAGACCGCGCTCCTCATTTAGGCTCAACTTGCAGGGTCTCTAAACTTGGATCAACGCTCCCAGCGGATGTCACCGCGGCCGCGTCGGGTATTCTGCAGCCGCACTTTTTCATCGCGGGCTGCGGTCACTGATGTCTCCAAAACACCTTCTCCGAACCTCACTTCCGCGGACCGCGTTATTGCGGTCGCTTCAGCGGTGACTTTATGCGGTCGCGCTTTTCCATCGCGGTCAGTGCTTCAGTCCCAGCTTTGAAATTGTGCAATTTTAACTCCTCCATGAGTTGATTTTGGATTTCATGCCTCATTTTGACTAAACTCTGTAAACAAGCACATTAAGTTGGTTTTTGGAAATACTTTTACACATTTTTTATCCAAAACCTAAGCGAAAGAGAGCATAAGATAGGCTAAAATCAATAGTTATAAAAAACGCCCAAAAATCCTCCCCCGGCCCACGTCTTATAATCAGGTAAAAGTTACTAATTTCAAACACCAATTCACTCACGATATCACTCATCCAAAAATTACTCAATTCCGACAACTAAAACCCGATCAAAACCCAAAAACTCGATAGGGGAACTTTTCCCCCAAATTCCCATTTTTCCACTCAAATTCCTTGATTAGATGACTAAAACAACAATAGATTGATGAAATATAAACAAAATAAGGTTAGGAATCATTACCCACTGATTTCCTCTTAAAAAACCTCACAAAATCGCCTTCTCCCGAGCCCAAAATCGAGTTTGATGTTATGAACTTCAAACCCTCAAAATTTCATATTTATGCCCAATGATTACTGCACCTGCGGTCATAGGTATGCACATGCAGTTTGCTTCTACGACTAGGGAACCGCACATGTGAAAACTTATTAAATCTCCAAGCACAGCACATGCGCTCCTCTTTTCGAAGATGTGGTTCCGCTTCTGCGGTCCTTGAGTCGCATCTGCGACCAATGGTCTTCATGAATCAAACCGTATATACGATTACCAAGTCACTTCTGCGGCGCCGCACCAGCGGTCCAAAATCCGCAGGTGCAAAAACAACAGGTTCAGCAAATTCAGAAGTTGTCTAAATCCAAATTCATTTTCGTTAAGCATCTGAAACTCACCCGAGGCCCTCGGGACATCAACCAAACATACCAACAAATCCTAAAACATTATACAAACTCAGTCGAACCCTCAAATCACATCAAACATAGCTAAAACCACGAATCACCCTCCAATCCAAACCTAATGAACTTGAATTTCCAAAATTCTACAACTGATGCTGAAACCAACCAAATCATGTCCAATTGATCCCAAATTTTGCACACAAGTCATATTCAACACTACGGATCTATTCCAACTTCTAGACTCGAATTCTGACCTCGATATCAAAATTTTACTATTGGACTGAAAACTCCATGTAACGACCCGATCGACTGTTTTTTGAATTAATAACCTAATCCCCAATTAAATGTTTTCACCGTGTTTGTTTCTTCTATTGTGAGTTGTAGGAAAGATTTGTTTTGAGTTTCATAGTGTTTTGGGATACTTAGTCGCTAAATGAGAGCTTAGTTTAGAATTTGAACCGTAGTCAGAACAGTGTGAAGACGGCCTCATTATGGGATTCTGTCGATTCTGTTAGCTCTGTTGAGTGATTTCAGACTTAGGGGCGTGTTCGGATTATGTTTTGGTGGTCCGTAGCTTGTTTAGGCTTGAAATGCCAAAAGTTGAATTTTTAAAGTTTCCGGATCGATAGTGAGATTTTGATATCGGGGTCGGAATCTGATTCTGAAGTTGGAATAGCTCCGTAGTGTTGAATTTGACTTGTGTGAAAATTTTTGGGTCAATCGGACTTGGTTTGGTTGGTTTTGTCATTGATGTATAATTCTTAGGATTTCAAGTTCATTAGGCTTGGATTGGAGGATGAATCGTGATTTTAGCGTTGTTTGATGTGATTTGAAGATTGGACTAAGCTCCTATGATATTTTAGGGTTCGTTGGTATGTTTGGTTGAGGTCCCAGGGGCCTCGGGTGAGTTTCGGATGCTTAACGGAAGTAAAATTTGGAGTTAGGCTATTTTTGAAGTTGCTGCTTCTGGTATTTTCGCACCTGCGGTGAGGATACCCTAGGTGCAGCCCGCAAATGCAAGGAAGTAGGTTGTAGTTGCGATTTGGGCATTGATGGCTAGTGACCACAGATGCAGTTATAGGACCGCAGAAGTGGGCCGCATCTACAGAGAAAGGAACGCAGGTGCTGTTTCTACCCGTTTAATGAAATCTCGCAGGTGCGAGTCCCCAGTAGCAGAAGCAGGACCGCAGGTGCGGTCCCATGATCGCAGAAGTGGAAATCGCTAGGCAAAAATATGAAATTTTTAGGGTTTGAAGCTCATATCACCAAATTTGATTTTTAGCTCGGGAGAAGGCGATTTTGAGAGGATTTTAAAGAGGAAATCAGTGGGTAACGATTCCTTATCCCTTTCTAGTTGTATTCCATTAATCTAATCTTAGTTTTATCATTTTATTTCAGATTTGGGGTAAAAAAATTGGGAGAATTGAGGAAAAGTTGCCCAACTTAAAATATGAGTTTTGAGGGAGATTTTGGCGTCGAATTTTGATGATTTTTGTTCGAGTGTGCTCGTGAGTGAATGGGTGTTCATAATCCGTAACTTTTACCAGATTCCAAGACGTGGGCCCGGAGAGGATTTTTGGGCATTTTTCTATTTTATTACCTTAGCTTCGATTTCTTTAGCTAAATTAGATGTTTGTAGTTGTATTTACGTTATGAAATTTATTTGATTAGATTTGGAACACTCGGAGTTGGATACTCGTGGCAAGAGCGTGATTTCAGATTGATTTTGAGCCGGTTCGAGGTAAGTGGCTTGCCTAACTTTATATGGGGGAACTCCTCTTAGGATTTGGTATTGTTGTTATATGAATATCGTGTACGTGAGGTGACGAGTGCGTACACATGCTAATTGTTGGAAAACCTCGTTTTCATTAAGTAAATATTTGTGTTTTCTTTTTGTTGAACACTACTTGCAATTAAGAGTCTACTATTTAGTTTAGGAAAGCATGCCTAAGTGACTTAATTGTTTTACCTGCTTAAACTGTTACTTGAATTCCGTGCAACGTGTTTAGAATAGAATATATGTTTTCTTGGTACGAATTGGGATAAAACTATATATTCTTCTTGAGACTGTTATGTGTTTACTTTGTGACTACGTGATGATATCCCGGGAGATCCCCTTGTACGTTTACTTTGCGACTATGGATCGGTATTCCGGGAGATCCCCCTGCACATTTATATTTGGGACTACGGGATGACATCCCAAGATATTCCTCTTGTATTGGATTTTTACTTTGGGACTATGGATTGGTATTTCAGGATATCCCCCTGCATATTATGATTTGGACTACGGGGCAATATCCCAGGAGATTCTCTAGACATTTACGTTTGGGACTACGGGACAATATCTGGGAGATCCCCTGTTACTATCTTTGTGTATTGAGTTACATCTTTTTTGTGATTTTATTCGTTATCGACTGTTAGTATTTTAATTATATTGTCGCATTTCATACTGTTTTACCTTGTTTCAAATATATAACCAGTGGGGTCCTGACATTCCTCGTCACTACTCGACTAAGGTTAGGCTTGGCACTTACTGGGTACCGCTGTGGTGTATTCATGCCCTTTCAGGCACATGTTTTTCGTGTACAGATCCAGGTTTTTCTGCTCAGCCATTCTAGCAGTAGGGCGGGCGACATTAGAGACTTCGAGGTATATCTGCCGCATCCGCAGATCCAGAAGTCCCTCTCTATTCTTCCCTTAGCTTTAGATTTCCTATATTTACTTTTGATTAGACATTATGGAGTTAGAACACTGTGTAGTTTCTATAGCTTGTGATTTCATGAGATTCCGGGTTTTGGGAGTTTTGTTTTAGTTTTGAGAGTGTGTATTGTATATGCCGAGCGGCATTTCAAACTCTTTTATTATGCTTTAAATCGTAACTTTCCAGTTTCACATTTTATTTCCTTTTTCCGCAATTTGTTAAGCTTACCTAGCCGTAGAGACTAGCTGTCGTCACGACGGTTCATGGAGGAAAGACTTGGGTCGTGAAAAAATTTAACTTTCGGCATTTCAAGCTTAAATATGCTACAGACCTCTTAAACATAATATGGACACGCCCCTAAGCCCGCAATCACGCAACAGAGCTAACGAAATCGACGGAATTCTATTTCTCACCCGTCTTTACACTGCTCTGACTACGGTCCAATTTCTAAGATTTAAACTCTCATTTAGGGACTAAGTGCCCCAAAATACTCCAAAACTCAAGATGAACCATCCCAGCAAATCACAACAACATAAATAGACACGGGGGAAGCAGTTAATAGGGGATCGGTGCGATAATTCTCAAAACGACTGGTTGGGTCATTACATGGTGCACTATGATGATAATAGTTAGATTTGAGTCCCACCTCATTATGACCTAACATGCCTTTATGTGGGTAAGGCATTGGGGTTGAGTCTCGATGCACCATATTGATGATATAATGATGTCTAAAAAATAATAATATATTTTTCATAAAAAGGCATGAAGTTTGTCTCGCTTTATTTGCTCCATTTTTGAAGTGAATGTGATAGCGATGCATAATAAGCTTAAATAAAGACAAGTGGTTGATTAATGAACGTGGCACACCAAAAGATCAAATAATAACAGTCATCATTATGGTAATTGTAAAAAGGAGAACAATAAGTGATCTCAAAATGATCCTTCAAAGGTGAAGGAGTATGTATCAATGTGGTTTGTTAATATGAAACGCGCTCAGACGATTATAGTAATACATGGTTGAACAAATACTACAGCTCACCTCTACGTGAGGTTTGAGAGAAAGAAAGATCATGAACATTACTATGTGGTTACACGAATATGTCATTGGTCGTGTACATGTGGTACGCCAAAAATATTTTGTCATGCCTTATAAAAAGTTATTAAAGGAAAAATTAAAGCAAGAAAAGATTTTGCTTATGATGATTTTGACCATGACAATTATTATGATATGATTTTTTCCGTGAAGGAGACATTCACCATATGGATTTTGTGATAAAAGATCTTGCAGTACAAAATCAATTAAGAGCTCCGGAAGAGCTAATTTGTTCATAACATTAATATTGTAGTAAGTCTCAAAAGAAACTTTTTGAGTTTCAAATATATTAGCCAAAGTGGTTGGCATGTTGAAACTATAAATGAAAGGAATATTGATTGTCTTCATATTATTATAATCATACCGGGTAAAATAAAAGGTTACCTGAGTTATAAGCATGATGATGGAATCACATACCATAGTACAAATGTCTACTGAAATAAATATCAGTTGGCATGACCGGTTGGTCATCCCGGTTCAATTATGATGCGAAAAATGATTGAGAATTCACATTGGCATATATTGGAGAATTAGGAGATTCTTCGAGAATTCTCATTTATGACTCGTTCTCGTGATAAATTAATTACTATACCAGCTGGGGTTAGGATTGTATTCCCTGATTTTTGGAACATATAAAAGGATATATATATATATATATATATATATATATATAGAGAGAGAGAGAGAGAGAGAGAGAGAGAGAGAGGGCCAGTCACCTGCCATATGTACAGTTTACTATTATATGATTTTAATATATGCATCTATTGTATGATCACATATGCGTTTGTTATCAATTTGCAATTTGAATTTTGCAAAGTTGATTGCTCAAATTACTAGAGCACAGTTGCAGAATATAAATTATGATGATTTATCTTGATAATATTGGTTTAAATATAAGTTGGTTTAGCAGAAGTTGTATGCGTCCAATTATAGCTAAACCATTGGTTATGGGAACAAAACTCCCAAATAGAAATTTGGTACGAGGTGTACTATCTAATATACCACAGCACTTGTATGCATCTAGCCGACAAGTTATGAAAAATTCTCCCTGTCACAATTGGTTTAGGGTCATGAACCAAATAACTTCCATCTAGAAATATGGATGTGCGATATGATTTAATTATACCACCACAATACACAAATATGGGTTCACAAAGAAAGTTGAGAAATGTGTTGGCAATCCCAATATTAGGGGGAGAAAATGGATAGCTGAAAAAGTGATACGTGGAATGAATTATTATGAGCACATCTAGATCCTCGTACAAGAAAATGCAAACTTGAAGTTCAAGTGATAATTCATTTCCAAAATATTGTCTGGCACATTTGCTGACCCAAAGCTAAATATTATATTTCAGCTGCTAATGCTCCAAATAGAATAAAGTCCATGATGGACATAGTCTATGGAACGCATGAAGCATAATAGACTAAACGGTTCCAAAGATAAAACTCCTTGAAGAAGGAGTGGAGCAAATGATCAAGATGGTAATTATAAAGAGGCAAGTGCTTTATGAGAGCACCATGACATAACACTTCATCAGACCTCATCGTAGAGGCTCATGTATCTGAAAATAATGAGATCTCAATAAGATATGTCTTTATTATGTGATGAGGGAACCGATATAAAATGATCGTCAATGATATTGCTGATATAATGTAGCGCTAAATATTATTAATATTGACGAATATATTGAGCTCAAATCTGTCATGGAATTTGGACAGATAAATAATTGGCCAATTGAAGAAAATGCAATGAAAATTGACTTCACCTGAAAAATATGAAATTGGGCGGATAGTATATTGTGCAAAACGTGAAATGAAAAATCAAGTCGATAGACATAAAGATGACTTGCGGCACATGATGTTTCGTAAATATCCCGACATTAGTTATGTGGAGACAGTGTCTCGTGTGGTGGATGAAATTGTTTTCAGGTTTTAATAAGGCAATACATGAAAAGCTTGATATGTGTATAGTGTAAATCCCTAAAGGATTTAAACTGTTCTGAAGCATATAGAGGTTCTCGGAAATTTTGTTAAATAAAACTTCAGCAATCCATGTATGACATATATGATTTATTTTTGTGTCTCACTGCAGTGGGTGCACTTATGTTTCTTGCTAGAACCTTGAGTATAACTCTATACTAGCAAGATTTAACTTTACTTCGATATGGAGACACTAGAATGCAATTAGTAATATATTACAAGAGAATCATTGATATATTTATTTATTCTAATAAATATTGTCAAAGTTTTATTAGTTTTGTAAATGCAGGGCATCACATGAAGTTCATTCTTCATACCAAGATGCTAACATCTTATAAATTAAGTGACTCAACACGAATGAGACGTGTAGTTTTTTTTAAGAGAAAATTCCAATAATACTGAAGACGGTGTTGCTTGCATAGCTCAATTGAAAGAACGATATATTGAAGAAGACAAAATAAAGCACATTTGGCCAAAGTTTCTTTGTAGAGACGATCTTCAACAGAATGATGAAATAGATGTTCAAGAAATACGTTCGAGTGATAATTTGGCCGAATAATTGACCAAGGCATTGCCGATCTCAATATTAGAGAAGTTGTTATACAAGCTTGGAATTCATCATCTCCGAGAAATAAAGTGATATTTTCATCGGGGGGAAGCAGATACATGCTATACTTTTTTTCCCTTAGCTAATGTTTTATCCCATTGAGTTTTACTGCCAAGGTTTTTAATGAGGTAGCAAGTAATGCGTATCACAAGATATGTGTACTCTTTTTCGTTCAATAGGATTTTTTCCCACGGGATTTTTTTCCTAGTAAGGTTTTAACGAGGCACGTTGTCTTTGGACATCCAAGGGGGAGTGTTATAAAATGTACTTGATTATGGTGGATGTCCATAAGTCCTAAGGGAGTAACACCCCCTAATCTTCTCCATTAACCTTCCATTACTTCTTACCATTATAGATGTAATTACCACACCTATATGATCTTCCCCCATGTTCTCATAGTTGATACCATGTTCATGACATCCCTTTTGTATTACCTATATCATCCTACACAAAGAGGGTTGGACATCACATTATATATACCTGACACACTTGAAAAAAATAAAAAACTCCTATCTCTTGCTCTCTATATTCTTGTCTATTTTCTTGTTTTATTACTTTGAGCTAAGTTTCGTAACACTGACGTTTTCCTCGAGGAGCGCCAATTTAAAAAAAAAAACTTTACGTTACCTTTATGTGTCCAACTAAATAATAGGACATTTTTTTTAGACGTAATGACTTCCTGTCCACTTAAACTTGTAGGACTTTTAAAAGCCGATACATGAACTTGCACTTTTTCCACTTAAACACTCCAAATTGATGCAACAAAAACTAATAAACACATTTGATCGTTTACTATGCCTATGTGGAAGTAGCGCAACTGACATGGCTAAATTGTGTGCATATCACGCTATAAAGGCGCGTGGACAGTTATTATTTTTATTAAAACAGAAAAAGAAAAAAGAGACCTTTCTCCTTCCCTTCTATTTTTCCATTGTCTTCCTTACCACCCCCCCTCTTCCCCCCTCTATTCTACCATAGCTATTTCTAGCAAAACATAGAACACAACCCAAACAAAGGAAAAAGCTCAGAACCTTAGCACACCCCACGCAAGTACGCACTTGTGTAACTCCTTCCAAATCAAGTTGGTTTACTGCATTCACGTGAGGAAGTGGAATTTAATTTGACTCCTCTATACTTAGAACCAACAACATCTGGACCAGTAGTCGCAAGGGGTCGATTATGCTTATGGCGGATGAGGCATTCTTGATGAGTCTAGCCAAATTTTTATGGGACATAATCACAAGAATAGGACAACCATCGATAATAAAGTTGACCGAGAATTCACTTTTCTAAGTAACGATGGGATTAAATAACTTCAACAACAATTATCTCACACATGTTCTCTCCACACCTAAACAATTAACCGTACTTCCTATGATAAGTCGGTGTCGATTGGGCGACTCATCACTGAATACCAATTAGATGGTCGCGATGATAGTGATGAAGCTCTTGATTATGATGTTGGTGTAGCAGTTGAGTTTGAGGAGAATAAAGACGAAGAAGAAGACGAAGAGAGTGAGCTTGATGATGAAGAGGAGGATGATGTTGTGCTGGAAGCCGATGGCTCTGGCGCTATGCAGATGGGCAGTGGCATTGAGAAAGATGAGATGTAGGAGACGGATGAAGGAATGACTTTGAATGTTCAGGACATAGATGCTTATTGGCTTCAAAGAAAGATTTCTCAAGCTTATCAGGAAACTTATTATTTAGGCCGGTATATCAGTATTCAATTGAATTTTAGTCTCCATTATCGGAGCTTATGTTTACGGTCTCCATTATCGGAGCTTTTGTTTACATTTCGTGAAGAAGGGAAAGAGATGAAAAATAGAAATTTAATAAATTAATTTTGGAAAAGTAAAGAGCCCACAAATTGAGACCTTAACATACATGTGTCAGCAAAATATGAATGAATGGATGACGTGGCTATATAAAATATTAAATTAAATCCATGTCAACAGCAATTGAACAACACGTACTATCACAAGTGTTAATTAATAGCCATTTTTTCAAGTAAAGGCCTTCAAATGGGAAACTCAAGAGTTCATATATTAACTTTACAAACTGATGCAATTTTACAGTCTGTTTGGATCATTGTTCCTCGTCGTTTTATAATGTATTGTATTGTACTGTATCGCATTATACCGTATCGTTTTATGAATACAATATTTGAATAGATTGTATTATTTGTCATTGTTAAATAATATTTTGCTGTTTAGTTTGACTGTATCGAACTGTACTGTAACTGATAAGTTTACTAAAATACCCTCAATTATTTAAATATTGAATTTATAAAAAATTATGCATAAAATAATTTTTAAAAAATAAAACAGAAGAAGACAAAACACCTTAAGAAAGCAGAACAGAAGAAGGCAAAACAAAGGAGAACAATTAATTAGAATTGAGTTAAAAGCAAATTAGGAGAAAAAGTAAAATAGAAGGCGGCAAAACACCTTTAATGTCGGCGACAGAAGTACTGGAAAAAAATAAAGTAGGTTAGAAATTGGATATTTAGAGTTAAAATAGAAAAAAGGTAAATGGTAAAATAAAACTGTGGAGTAATAAGTTATGGCATAATTGGAAAGAAAAATAGGAAACGATCCCATCACACCAAATCGGTTGTTTCAAAAAAGGAGAATTTTCATTGTTCCGGAACAATGGATTTAACAATACAATACAATTAATTTTAATGAAACAATCAAAACAAACATTATTTTGGGATAACAATACAATACGATACAACGAGTAACAACCATCCAAATAAGGTGTTTAAGTGGCTAGAAGCCATTTCGCCTTTTTTTTTAAATTTAAGAAACTTCTATATTACTATTCCCGTTCTCCGTACACAATGTTTTGAAGAGCAAAGAGCGGCACATTTTCCCGCTCCCTTGAAATTTCCCTCTTTACACAACACTCCCAAAATCGCCACCGCCAATCACCGCCACTGCGCTGCCTTCCGCGGCCGCAGTCATGGATTCCTCCACCGCCACTGCTCTCCTCGCAGAACTTCAATCTTCCTCCAATTTCACCAACAAGACCTACAATAACTTCTCCAATTACCTCCACGAATTCACCACTCTCTCCATACCAAACAAGTCTTCAAAACCCTCAAAATCCACTGACGTTAATACTATCATCCGTTCACTTGCCAAGCAGTTCCTTTCTTTCCTCAATAAAGCCCTAAGCCTTTTACCCAAACGTTTATCTGAATCGCCCAGAATTCCTGTCGAATCTGCCCCTCACTTGTTCGATATTTACAGGTTATGCCTTAACTGCCTTGAGTGTATCTCTTCGCAGCTGTCGTGTAAACCCCACACCATTCAAGCACAAAGAGTTCGGTACATTCATTGTCTGGAATCATGGGAGAAATACGAGGAAGCCGAATGTGAAGGACTCTCTGTACTTAAGGTTCTTTGCGATAACGCCATTGGTAAAACCAAGGCAGAAACAAAGAAGTCGAAATTAGGGGTGTCAACTCAGCAGCATTTGTTGCCTCAGTTGGCCGAAGAGAATGTGGATCAAGAATTTGCTCTGTTGGTTGTAGAGGTTGTTGTTACACTTGTTAAGTGTGCTTCTTTAATTCAGAATAAGGCGGTCAGTGAATATCATGGACTTCTTGATTTGGTTAAAGAAGTTGCTCCATGGTTGAAGTGAGTCACTCTTGCCATTTAAGATTGTATCTTATGTTGTTGATTAATTTCGTGATTTATTTGAACCTTATAAAGGATTATTGATAATTTAAACCGTGCTATATTCTTTACAATGCGAGAGAATGTGTTTAACTGATTGGAGTTAACAACTTTGGATACTTCAGGGTTTTGGATACAAATGCTCAGGATAAACTGCATCGGGTGCTTGTGACATATTTGAACAGAATGACAATGACTATGTTTGGGGACTTTACAAAATTCAGTGGGGATTTGGTGCTGGAATTTTGTAAAGAAGCCTTGTGTCAAATTAAAAATTCATCCTTAAACGATCAACTCTTCAAGGTGAATCTCTCATGTTCAACATTCACCTTTTCTAGTATGTCTTTTCTGTCTAAGCTAACATGTATATGTATCACAGTTTGCAAGGAAGATATGCTCTTCTATCTTCTCACAAGAACTTGAGGAATGCTCTGGGATTGTTGACTCCTTAAAATATGTGCTGGATACCATGGCTGCAGAAATGAAGGTATTATATTGCTCCTTTCATAGATTATTGATCTTGAACAATGATATTCTGTTGTTTATAGGATCCGGTATTTATTCTTTTCATTTGCTTGATCTGCATTGTCCGATACATGGGGAGAGAATACAGTGGCATATACAAATGAATAATCTAATCGATAAAAAAATGAATAATTTATTAAGACGAGTAAGTGAGCAAGTTTACAATTTTCCATAGGACAAGGCAGGGGGACCTCATGCGTTTAATTGGCCAGTTAAAGTACATCAAACAAATTGCTGGTTCTGATTATATGGTAATTTAAGGCCGGATCAGCAATGAAACTACGAGGCTTCAGATGTTATGTGATCTGGTGAAGCTACTGATGTTGAGGTCAAATAATTCGAACTTAGGGCTGTTCTTGGTGCAAATCTGTGTTCAATGTTGCGTCTAACCAGTGAGAAGGACAATGGAGAGTTCGAATGAACAAGAAGGAAAGAAAAGTATTTTGACTTGCCACGGTGCCACCTAGAATCCTACAGGAATCCTCCCAAACCACAGGGTAAATTTGCATAAAATTCCACATGCTAAAACCACCAAAAGCTTCAACAACAGAGATATAAATTAACTCCTCGTCTTCTCCACTGCTAAACTTGAACCAAAGCATTCATAAGCTTGTACTTATTCTTTCCTCCCAAATATTTTAACTGATTACAGTGCTTCTACACAATTTGCTCCAAATAAAACTTGGGAAATGATAAATAAGTAGGACTCACTGCTTAGTGACCTCATTTACTGAATAATACAAAATGAACAATATACCTCTGAATATTTAACGTAATCATACCTAACAAAAAAATGAGCAGTGACTTGTCTATTTTGTATTACTTGCTCTATCTTGAATTCAATATTCTGTTTTTATTTTTTATTTTTATTATTAATTTTTTTTTTTTACTTTTAGAAGTTACACTTCATCATCTTTGCGTCATAAGTTTTATACATTCTCAAACTTTTAGAATTGCATTAATTATCTTCTGATGTACCTGAACTTGGTCAAATTGACAAAAAAACTGGATTCATCCGGTACAAAGATTTTACATAAATACAGCTCCTAAATGTCCTAATTGTAAATTATTGGTGTCACAACATAATGTATTTTATGTTGTTCTGCCAGTGCGTTGCTGTTGCATCACACTGTTAATACTACTACTTATTTCTCAGCTGAAGCTTTCTAGAAATCACTTGTTGTCTTGAGGTCACCTATGGTAGTTTCATACACATCATACAAGATTTTTGCTTCTTTCTTGCTAACTTTAAGAAAATGTCTATTTTTTGTTTTATTGCCTTTCTTTTCCTAGGAGTCTTCTTATTTTGTTTCCTTGGTTAAAGTAATGATTCTAAATTTTACATTTTTTTGCTATCCTTGCGACATAAAAGTGTAATGTATGCAATTTCATGACTTTGTTTAAGCTGTGCTTCTTTCTTGATAAACTTCCAAGAAATGTCTATTTTTGTTTCACTACCTTTCTTTTCTTACGAGTTGTACTTTAGTGTTTAAATTTCTTTTTTATCTGTATTTCCTTGGTTAAATGATGATTCTAAATCATATTCTTCTTTTCATTGATAAAACATCTTATCTTTCTTTTCTATTCTTGCTAAATATGCAATTTCATGACTCTATTTAAGACAATGCCCTTAAAATTGCTTTATGAGGATTGAAATAATTACTTCATTTATACCTTTCTATTTAGTTAAAAATATTGATGTGTTCAAAGAATGTATTTTCATTGTTATGCTAAAGATAATCTCCCTATTTTTCCTTGAATGGTGCGATGCACTATTAATTCAATGATCTATTTCAGAACTTGTTTTTCTTTGCCTTGTCTTTCACTGTTTCTATTATTTATTTGACGATATGCTTGTCCTTACAAAAATAGTATGATTCTGTGAATGTTACCGGGCAGGTCGGAAAGGAGAGCAGAATCATAGAAATTCTGGAGCTTTTTTGTTATTGCGCCCACAAATGCCGAAGTGTTAATGCAAATGTCTGTAGTACCCTGTCTGCCCATTTAGAAGGATTAGCCATTCACTTGAAAAAACATCACATTGAGTTAGCAGGTTCTCAGGTAAGCTTTTAGCGGTTTATTTTTGTTATTTATCTCTTCAACGACTCCTATGCATTTATGGAAGACTTTGTTTAAGGAATGTCCTACTTATGACAGAATTGGTTCTTTTGAAGGATAAGCCACCCACTGATTTGATTCTGGGGCTTTATGCTACTGGATTGCTCATTAACGAGTCCAATATTCACTCCATTACCCAGGGAAATTCAAGAGCTCTTTCCTCTGATAGCAAGGACATGCTGCAAAAACTAAGTAGTTTGCTCAACTTTTTAAAATCGTACTTTGAAATAGACAGCAAAGGAAGCAACACTTCACAAAAGAGAATGCTTTATTTTCTGTCTTATTTTGCTGTACTGAAGTTCCTGTGCCAGCCACTTGCCGAGTATGTTATCTCAACAAGGAAAGAAATTCTTAGTGAAACAGAGGCTGTTTCCTGCAATACTTACTTAGAAATTATCCACGATGTGTTGAAGCAGTACATTAATGTCTTCCTACACCACAGGTATGTCACTAGTATATGGCACATCTTGCTCTCCTGTGAGATTGATTTTAACTTAATATAAATTTTTTTAAACCTTTAAAGAACTGAATTTTTTAGCTCGATTTGGAATTACATATTCAGAAGGCATTGTTAAGTTTCTGAACTCGGTATATAGTGTTTTTATCTTTATTTTTTATGAACAAATGCGATTTCTGTTTTTTATATAAAATTTTAGCTTCTTTGCTAAAATTGATCTAGCTATTTTCTGGTCTTTTTCATCATTAAAATTCTCTTGGTCCTTCTGTTTAATTTAGTTCAATAGTTTATTTTATGTAATCTTTATGTGTTTCACCTTTTTGGATGCAGTGCCGCTGATAGCAAGCAAGATCATTGTGATGATGCTAACAAAATGTTACTTCATGTAGCAGTGGCTACTTTCACTCTTTCTCTACGAACAAAACGTGATATGAAGGTTTCTGCTGTTGTTCATGCTACTAAGTTGATTAAGATTGCTATTGATATCATGTACCACCACCATTACTATCCCATGTGACATATCATAATTATTGAATGATAGTAGCAGACTAGCTCCCCTTTAACAATGGACTAAAGCTATTCTCTTTTTCTTGTTATTGCAGGAAACTGTTAGATTTATCAAGTATCTCATTCCAAGTGAACGGATTCAAGCCAGTGGACTTAAGTATCTCTTCACCTCTTTTTACAACATTGCTGTTGTATTATACAGAAATAAGCAAATGATAGAGGTATGAACATATAGAGAGATTCTCGTGACTCTTTTTACTGTTTTCACTTTCCACATGGTTGATTTATTGCTAATGAAGAAGATGCAGCTTCTTATTCACCTCCAAATTCTTGATGTTTTATCAATTTGAATCAATTACCATTTGAAGGGACACTCAGATCATTGAGTATGCTAGTATTTTGGGTGGGTGGTGTGAGAAGAGAGAGGCCAGTGTTATGGCATAAGAAACTTTGATCTATCCCTTATATGTGCTTAATAAGTGCCGGTTGTATTCAGAACATAAACAAAATAGTTGCATAAGGGGAAAGCATGGGTTTTGTCCTAAAAGGTGTTTAAGTTAGAGGAGTGAACGTTACCCTATCTGTTATGATTCTGATGCTTTAAGTTCACTAGGAAGCTGCATAAATCAAATGATGTCTGGTCCATGGGCTAACTCAATTGCAAAAGCACTTCTGGACATTATGAAGGGATGAAGGAAGAAAACATGTGTCGGAAAACAAAGAAATAGGAAACCAGATAGTTTTTCTTGTCTGTAGGAGAAGGGGAGAAAACATGGAATAATTTCTAATGGGTGAGAAGTTTGATACTAAGAAACAACGCAAGATTGTGTTGCCTATTGATTGGGAAGAGTTGGATGAAATTACTGCCCAGATAACTACAACAACAACAACAACAACTAACCCAGCTTAATCCCATACGTGGGGAGGGTAGTGTGTACGCAGCCTTACCCCTACCCTATAAAGGCAGAGAAGCTGTTTCCGATAGACAACTATTACTGAATTAAAAAAAAAATCACGCGTTTTCCTATCCAATTTTTGCTATATTGTTTCTTCCTTTGCAGGCTGCTAAAGCTCTGAAATTATGCTGCAAAGCATCTTGGAATCATGTGATACGTCTTTGTGAATTTTTTAAGCATGAATCAGATAAATTTCAAAATGATCTGTCAGAAGATGCTCTGATTGGTTTCATTGATGAGGCTTGCGGGAAAACTTCTTTTCTTTTGGAGGTGCTTAATCATAGTAGTGATCGTAAGATCCAAAAAGTCCTCATTGATAGCCTTAAAAGCTGGTCTGCTGCAGAACATTTGTTCAAAAAACTGCCAAGTCCCATATCTATAGTGAAGCAGTTTGTGAAGGTAAAATCCAAAGTTTGTTTGTTTGCCTCTCTTATCTTTAATTTAATGCAATCATGAATTATATGCTGGCCTTGCTGGCATCATCTTAATGAATTTCTGTGGCGTGGATCTGCTTTCAGATGGAATTGAAGATTAACAATGTGGATATTGAGGATGGTACCACTACGTTGTATTCTTTGTTGTCACCTGCTGTAGAATCGAAACAGGCTCTTGGAATCATATTGGAGCAGGTCTAACACACACACTCTTCCTGATTGAGCTTGTTAATACTTGTAATCCCTTTCTGCAGTTATATTTTATTTTGATGTGCTTTGTTTGCTTAACAGTAGATGCTGCTAACAACTGATACTTATACTTCATCAGGAGCTTCTGGCATATAGAGAATTGAATGCACGAAATCCAAGACTATGTCAGGAAATGTGCTTGAAAATAATAGGTCTTCTTTTACAAAAAGTGTATGTCTCCAAGGACAGCTATTTACAGAGATGTAGAGTCCTTATTGTTAAGGGAGAGGTGTTAAGAGCCAATGGATTCGAAAACCTGAAAGATTGCATTCAATGTCTATCAGAAGGAATAGCTATAGTGGTAAGCCATTGTTTATATCTGCCTCTTCATTTATTGAGTTACAGTAATCAGAGCTTGATTGTCTAAGTTGATGTTAATAATTATGTCAGGTTATACCTTTTGCAGGAAAGCTCTTTAAAGCAGAAAAACTGTGTAGCAAATTTAGCCTGCACGAATTCAGCTTCTCATCTGGCGGCCTATGCGTATTGTGCACGTGCACTATGTACCAGTGAGATTGAACCAAACTCAAAGGTGCTAGAGCGTAAAAGGCTAGTCTCCTGCATTGATAATTATGGTTTCTCTGGGGGCAAACAGTTGAGCTAATTATGTTTCATTTGGAAGGAAAAGGAGGGAGTTCTGTTATTTAGAAAAAAATTAATTTGTGTTAGTATATCTCATATTGGTCGAGGGAATATAGGCTATTGTCTCCTTATATGGTCTTGGGCAATTCTCTCTGCATGAGCTGGCTTTTGGGTTGAATTAGGCCCAAGGTTTATTTTCTTCCCATGGTATCAGAGACAAGACAGATCCATCCTATTCTTGGTTTACCTAATGTTGGGCGTATATTTTATATTGTCAATACCCTAGATGTAACCATATGCATGGCGGGGAGCGATTAGAATGTCCCACATTGGGTTGATGGAATGGACTGTTGTCTCCTTATATGGTTTTAGGCAATCCTCATCTTATGAGCTAGTACCTTTTAAGGTTGAGTTAGGATTATCCTTTTTCTTCACAATTTGATTGCTTTAAAGAAGAGAAAAGAAATCTGAAAATTTAATTCTCATGTTCAACTTTATTTCGTCATACTAATGAACAAATCAGTGCATATGTTTAGTTACTTTCTTTCTCCCTGACTTGGAAAAACCTTCCCGTGTTTACTGAATACTTATCTATTGTTTTATTCCCCCCACTCTCCCTCCATTTTGAACAGAGACTTTATGAAGATATTCATGCTGCATCTAGACTCTGGATGAGTCTCAATCACTGCCATGCACCTGATCAGTGTAGGATGTCTGATATTATGTTGAATATGTTGCATCAGATTGTCGACTTGTTATCACTGAAGGTAATCTCTAATCTTGATGTCACTTTGTATTTGCACAAATTTTCAGTTGACAAGTTAGAAGGCCCTTGTAACATGCGTTTAAATATGCATCTTAGGTCTAACCGATCATAACCTTTTGTTTTACCCTTTAAACTTCTCTTATTTTTTTGGCCACTCTGACTGGTTCAATCTTTGATGACTCATGTGTCAGTTATGTTAAGTGAGTGATACTTGTGTACGAGAGAAAAATATATTTTGGATATCCAAGTGTTTTACAATAACCCTATTTATATACAATGTTTACATAGAACTACACAGCTATATCCTGATGCGGGACACTACATATTACCAACTATCTAACAATATATTTTTGGCTTAGTTTCATGTAAGGGATCATCCTTCTAGGACCCCTATGAAAAATGTGCACGAGTTTTCATTCTGATATTTGCTGAAGAGTCCTGAATCTTTGGTAAGATATGTCAATTTGTATGATCTCTTGTCATCTTGTTCTTCCATTTTTCAGGGCTACCTGGAAATTCATCCAGACATATATGAGATGATGATACAAATATTTAGGAAGAACATTCCATTAGAGAAGTCTGTGTCGTTACTATGGAGATATAGAAGACTTAGTCATGCTCTCTGTACTTCACCGGTGAATGATATGTTCATCAAAACATTGTCAAACCATTGTGGTGAACTTTCCAAGTCCCTCGAATATTGGATGAAGTGCATGGAAGCGTCTCAACCACAATTAATTGGGTTTCAGCAGAGCTTTCTAAACCTTGCTCTTTCTTCTAAAGTGTCTCGTAGTCATCAAAGTTTTCTCCACTGTGACATTACAGACGATAAAGTTAAGCTCACTGCTGCAGAGCTAATTCACACTGTAAGCTTATAGGATAGACACAACATGTTGCATTTATTCTGGCTGCCAGTGTGGTTACACCTATTAACGGGAGCTGCTATTTGTTCTTAGGTTCCTTTATCCAGCGGTGCAGCCTTTCTTTCTGCTTATCTTTACTATGACTTGAGTGAGAGACTGATTCTAAATGGACGACTGGTTGAGGTAAAATAATGGCTATAACATTTTGCATGATTGTAGGGGCTACAACCTAAAGTTTTCTTCATCATTTGTTTGAATCAATCTCACTTTTTCATGGAATGTTAAAAACTTTAGCTAGTGGAAAGTAGATCCAGTATGCGTGACCTCACTTGGGTTTTTACCTTTGGCTTTTATTCTCGAGTTAACATACCCCAGCAGACCACATGGATCCATGCTCCAAAAGACTATTTGCCATCTATTACGTGAAAATTTGACCATAAAGTGGGTGGTCAGGTGTTTTTGGTTTCTAAACGTCAAATTATTCTCTAAATTTCAGCATGGCACTGATTGCTAATTGTTGAGATGCTCTTTAATGTTAATTCAATGCCTGTAGGCTCTTGCTTATGCAAAAGAGGCCCATCGTTTACGAAGTAAACTTCTTCAAGAAAACTTCTTCTATCAGATAGAGGAGCAGAGTGAGGAATATGGTCTCACAGCCTTCCAGATATATGATCCTGTGGCTGCAAAGGCTTGGTTTCCTGAAAGTGTCTCCTTTGACTTTGATGGTTCTATACTTACTCCTTGGACTATCCTCCAATGTTATCTGGAAAGCATATTACAGGTCTATCATTATTGTTATAGTTGTTGTCATTATTTAATACATACACAAAAATAGTTGCTCTTTAATTTGAATTGGATGTGTTGGGAGAATCTAATTGACCATGATAGCATAAACCAATGCAACAGGTTGGAACTGTTCATGAGATGCTTGGAAATGGAACCGAGGCTAAGGCACTTCTAGTATGGGGGAAAAGCATCTCATGTAATCAGAGTTTGCCCCTCTTCATAATTTCATTCTGTTGCATGTTAGGTAACATTTTCCCCCAATTTATTTACCTTTCCTTGAATATCACAATGGATGTTTGCTGTGGTTTCTGGATTTTTAACTTAGTGTCTTCTTAATGTTTATCAGGAAAACTATACACTAAACAACATCTCTGGGAATTGGCAGAAAAGGAACTAAATACTGCTAAGCAAACATTGGCTGAAAACTATGATGCCATCTCTTGCCTAAAATGCAGAATTATTCTGGAGGTTTCAATTGATCTGCTAATAGGAGATCTATGGAGACTCCACCATTGTGATGCTGTAAATTCCTCTACTGTGGAATTTTTATATAGTGTTAAAGAGAAGTATAGATCTGCCTTTGAGAAGCTGAATAACTTTGGCTGGGAAGATTCTGTTGGTTGGCCCCTGGGAGCAAGTTCCCAGCACACCAAGCACCAGGCTACTTCATTTGCAAACGGTGCAAAAGATCCTTCAGGCTTGAAGGAGTTACCATGCCAGATGGGGAAGCTGGACGATGCAGTTGAAGGGAAAAGGACTAGGAAGACCAAAAAAGAGTCTGAACATAATTTAAGGATGACACGGTCTAGATCTCATGCTATGAAAAAATGTGAAAGCTCTGTGGATGATAAACATTCAAGTGGTGCTGAAAACATGAGCTGTAAGCGTCTTACTTGTATGTTTCTTTCCAGATAAGACTTAAGATAGAAATTGCTATTCACTGCTGATGTTGGTCATACATAAACAGGTATGTGCTTCAGATTGAAGTGTTGGCACCATCTTCCTCTTGAAGTTCTCCAATCTGGATCTTTGATTAATTTCATATACTTGAAATGGGAGCTTGTGCGCAGACAACTTTCACTGAGGCTTCTAACTACTATGGGTAGTGTGAAGTTCATTCTGGATGCCACTCTGTGTATCTTTCTTGTGAACAGTCACCTTCTTTAGCTGGCTCTGGACTGGTTTCCCATTATGCAACATATTATGCATGCTCAGAATTCATGAATATATTACTAGGAATAATTCACAGCTTTTCTCTGAATGTTAAAAGATAATGAATAAGTTGACGCATCATTGATGTTGAGGCGTAGGAGTAACCTGAAGATCCCAGGTTCGGAGCAGGTGACAAAACTCAATGTGAGTCCACCTGCTTCAGTCTTGGTAGGAGGTTTACTTCTGCGCTTTTGCACTGTTGCAGGCTGCATCGTGGAATAGTGGTGTCAGCAAACTGGCCTGGGTACCACCAACATAAAATAATTTGTTAGTGTTTCTCAAATTTTGTGCTGTCCATGTTAAGAGCATGGAGCCATACATTTTTATTTTCCAATAGTAATAAACAATGTTGTTAAAAGCAACGGAGTGACACAAAGCAATAGGTCATCCCTTCTTGTGGGTAAAGCAGAATGCTTGAAAAAATCATGTGCTTTGTGCGATGAGGCGCTGAGCAATCTGAGCAACAAGGGTCTGATTCTTTGAATTAACATTTAAATATGAGAAAAATAAAAAAATGTGCAAAATTAGAGCCTTTGCCATCTGAGTGCTAGGAATTTGTTAGTTTTCTTGTGTATTCTCTTTTTAGTTTTTATTCTCCTATTCTTTATTTATAGCTCATGTTTGGGAAAATTGAAAATGACACTTGCAATCAAAGATGAGTATGAGTACAATTCCTGAAGCAATTAACTAAGTCAATATTACACATTGATTCTTTTCAATAGTTGATTAATTGCAAGCAGAAAATCAGTTTTGCTATTGGATATCTTTTCTTGGCTTGTGGAAATTGCACTTTGATAATATTTACCCTCAGTGGTTGAGATTAATGTTGTATAATGGATGTTGAAATTAGTGAAGCTAAATGCAATTTTGATTTTATTAATACTGGATTTCTACTTCTTTGATATTCTTTATTTTGCTGTAAATTGTGTTCTTTACTGTTAAAAGGCGCAGACCCTGATTCTCGCTTAAAGCCTCAGGAGGCTTGTCCTTTTTGCGCTTTCCAATTTTAAAAGACCTCTGGTGAAATTTTTTCAGCCTTTGATCACTTAACACTTCTGCGGATTTATCAAAACTGTGGGCCTGTTTCAGGAGCTATCATTTATTTCTCGGATGTCTGACTGAGTGTTTAAAATTCAACAGGAGATTATGTTTGTTGTAAAAATATAGCACCTACATGCGCAACTGGTCATTCATTGTTATATACATAATTGTCGTCCATATGTAGTATTGATATTGTTTACTTTAAGTAGGGTCATTTTTATACTATGAGACAACAACAACAACATCCCAGTATAATCCCACAAGTGGGGTTTGGGGAGAGTAATATGTACGCAGACCTTACCCCTACCCCAAAAGGCAGAGAGGCTGTTTTCATGAGACCCTCAACTCAAGAAAGTAACAAGAGACGATATATTAGTACTATCAATAGACTCATAGTAATATAACATAAAATACGTACCATGAAAAAACACAATATAACAGCAGTATGAGAAATATAGTAAATACGGAAAAGATGGAAGGTATACTAATACTCAACAAATCCAACAGATAAAGCTCTGCATTAGTAGCTGATCAGTAACATCCTAAGACTAACTTCTAACTGGCTAGTCTCACTCTAGTGCGCTGTAGAAATATTCACAACTTCCCCTAACCTACAACCTTAATGCTCGACCTCCACAATTCCCTGTCAAGGGCCATGTTCTCAGTAATCCTAAGTCGTGCCATGTCTTGCCTGATCACCTCTCCCCAGTACTTCTTAGTTCTCCCTTTACCTCTCCTCATGCCCACCACAGCCAGTCGCTCACACCTCCTCACTTGTGCATCAGTGCTTCTCCTCTATGAGAGAGAATTGAATATATATCTGAAAATATTTTCTTCATATGTTCCGACAAAATGTCCATATTCTTTGCATTGTTTGTGTGCATGCTTGAACTATTCTGTGTTGCTCTTTCATTCTTCAAACTTCATCGAAATAATGAACTCTGTGGTCCACTTGTGGGTCTATTCTTTCAAGACACAGTAGACATTTCCATGGATAAATGTTTGTGCCCGTTTAGATTTGAACGCATGAATTGCAGCTGAAAGTGCTTGATGCATGAACTAATAATCATACCTGTGTGAGTGTTCTTCTTTTTTGCACTCATTAAGTTTTCAACTTCGTTTTTTGGCCTTACATCATATCTTATGGCAGGAAAATGCATAGGTCTTTCTGGTGATAGCCATGAAGCGCAAAAGCTTTTTTTGCAAAGTTTGTCACTGTTCAGTGCAGATTCATCCTGTCCCAAGTACTCTTCTCTGCCACTTATGTCCTTGGTTGACCAGATGGGACAGGATATTTGGGCGGTTGAATTGGCTGTTGATCATTCAATTATGCTTTACCACATATGCTGTTCCATTTTGAATAGCTATTCTTGCAAGGCAACCAGGTATGCGTGCAGAAATATATGCAAGTTGTCATGTATTTTCATATCCGGAACCTCTAACAAAAGATCGTTCTTGATATCAGCTTGACTAAGAGTTTTGAAATCCACACTACTGGTGTAAATGCGATAGAAATTTTTATTCCTTGCGGCTGTCAATCTTCAGCAGCTGAAAGATTGTTAATTAGATTCTTCTTGCAAATTACTTAACTAAGGCCTGTCAGTGTTATAAAAACTAGCACTTCTATTCTTTCGTTAAAGGCAATCCAACAAATAGTGATTTTCCAAGTAACGTCTGAACTCTAATAAATTGTTGTGTAGAGTTTTATGGTTTTATGAATTCTGGAAGGCATGCTTATTATGTGGTTTTGGTGTTTCTAAAGGAAAGGAAGGGGGTTGTGGTGTATGTTTGTCGTTATGTAAGCTTTAGGAAAATTTAGTTTTAGAGAATCCCTAATTTGCATGAAACAACTACTCCCTCTTTTTCATATTATTTGAGGTAGTTTGACTCGGCACGGAGTTTAAGAAAAAAGAAGACTTTTAAAACTTGTGGTCTTAAAAGCTTAAGAGGGGTAAAAGGTTCGTGGGGCCATGCCATTTGTGTGGCTATAAAAGCTTCTCATTAAGGGCAAAAAGGGTAAAATGAAGAATTTGTGAATTTAAATTATTTCCAAATTTAGAAATGTGTCATTTATTTTGGAACAGACTAAAAAGGAAAGTACCTCATTTAATATGAAACAGAGGGAGTATTATTTAGTATCATATAGAAATGGACTTGAATAGAGCTGAGTGGAATAAAAAAAGTTCATGTAGCTGACTCCAACAAATTTGGGATTGAGGCTAGTCGGCTTATTGACTGAATTGTTTTGCCACTACTTGGTGCATTCGGTTGGAGAGAACCTGTGAAATTCCATGTACAATCATTTCTTCTGCACTGATTATGGGATAGATTGGAGCTTCTAGCATCATATTTGTCAGTAGGGCCGTTTCTCTGAATAGCCTCAACAACTGTGCGTCAATCGCATACTAGTTGTGTTGGCTATTTGAATCTTCGATATCCACTCCAATTTGTTTGGGTGCACTTCATAACTGTTATCAATAATTTTTCGTTTAAGATAATTTCTGCTTGTAGCTTCCTTCAGAAAATGTTGTTGGACTATTTAGGTGTTTCTTTCTGTATCTCCTGTAATTCTGTGCATCTGCCTCTTTTTAGAGTGAGAATTCTCGTTATAAAAGCAAACGAATGCAAATCCTCTATTAAGGCACTATTTTAGTTTTCTCCCCTTAAGGATTCATGTCACTAGGTCTGCTGTAAATAGCATGAGTTGTAGCTTCTAGTTACTGGTTCTCAATATTTGGAGTAACCTGCTTTCTTTTGGTGTGTTGGCATCTTTAGTTGCTCTGTAATCCTTATTTATCTGCTCTAGTCTTATGTGCAGTTAGAAACATGACTCCAAAGGTTGTTTATATTTCCTTGGTATCCAGATTGAATATCCATCTTCTCGTTTGAAGTTGAACCATCTCATATAATCACCAAATAGGAAAATTTCGTGGGTTCCGCTGTTACTTCTCTCAAAACTACCATTTTCTTAAATATCTTGTGAAGTTTCTAGAAGTAATTTTTTGAAAATCATAACTCTTATAAAAATTTTCCTGTGTCAAATAAGTACATTTGATGTGAGATAGTGGTTTGCTGAATATAGCCATATAGATATATCTAATGGGAATATTTTTCAACATTCACCAACATAAGTACATAAGTTTTGTAGCCATGTATTTCCCTTGCTGTGTGCGTTAGCATTCACATGGTGAATCAGTTCATAATATTATTTTGCTGTTGTCAAGTCTGATTTTTTTTTTATTATGCAGAAAAACTAGCTGTAAAGAATGCCATGTTTTTTCATGCATCAAGTTATCAAAAGTTATTTCTTGGCTGAAGCTGGCCTTCATTCTCAGTCGTGAGATTCCTTTGCTTTCTCAGAAGGTTAGAATTTGCTTAGTTGATTCTGTACCAGAAATTCCAGTCTTATGGCCTGTTTGGTCAAGCTTAAAAAAACAACTTATTTCGAAAAGTGTTTTTTTCAAAAGTATTTTTTGATAAGTACTTTTGGATAGAAGCAATTTGTGTTTGGCTAATCATTATGAAAAGCACTTTTGAGCAATAATTTGTGTTTGGCCAAACTTTTAAAAAAATGCTTTTAAGTATCAAATATCGAATAAGGACATGAAGTGATTTACTTAATATTAGGTAATATTACATAAGTAAATAAATAGTTAGATAGTTATGTGTAAATAATCCTAGTTCCATATGTAGTAGGAGTAGAATATGTCCTTGTCCTATATGCAGTAGGAGTGAAATATGTATTATATATAGGGTTCATTGTATAATTGGTAAAAAATAGACTTTTCTTTTGTGCATTCTCACATGGTATCAGAGCTTCACTGAAAAAATAATTGTTGTGCATCATTCCAGCGACATTCGTAACTTCGTCTTGTTCCCAGGGTTCATCACTCTACAGTGGTACTGTGCGTATACCAGTACCACATTCAGATCTGAAACCCTTGTATGACTAAATCTCAAAAATCCCAGTCCCATCGGAACGGAAAAGTCGGTCGCCATGCGTCTTTCCGGTGGACTACTCATGATTGATTTATGTTATCTCCTCATCGGTAAGTGCTGTGTGAAAACCAACACTACTATCTTTTTCGAAAAAGTTAGGCGACAAAAACCTAGTCAGTTGCTCCGGCAGAAAGTCCCTCACGCGCCTCCATGCTCTCGCAAAACTAGGGTTCCGGCGAGCGCGCCGATGCGTGGAGCACTTTCTGGCCACAATTTTCAAAAAATTTTTTAGGACAGTTTTTTCGTGGGGTGATTCCGAGTTCACAAGTACATTTTCCTACAGATTCCCAGAACTTTGGAATTTTCTGCCGAGCTACAGTAACTTTTCCGGCGTGTGTGAGCCATTTCGGCCACTTTTTGACAAAACTTCTTCAGGACAACTTACTCGTCCAATGATTCTGAGCCTAGCTGTATAAATTACATCAAAATTTGACTACTTCTATTTTTCCGGCCTGAGCAGTGCACTTTTCTCGGCGTGAACAGTAATTTCCAGAAAAGTTTTTATTTTCTGGTGGTGTTTTAGAACCTATTTTGTAGTGTTGAATTCGTCTTAGTCTCACTATTTTCAAATTTCTCCGGTGACTAGTCGGTCAACTTCTTTTTATCAACAGCCACCTGGTTTGTTGCTCGGGGGGAGTCTAGTGGCCTTGTATGTCGCTTGCGCCGGTTATTTTATGGTCTAAAACAGTCTCCTCGAGCCTGGTTTGGTAAGTTCAACACAATTATTCAGGAGTTTGGCATGATTTTACAGTAAAGTCGAACGATCAGCTTGCATATGTTTTTACCAAGTCGCTCATTGGTCCTCGTATTAGTTACATATGTAACAAACTTGGTACATATGACTTGTATGCACCGGCTTGAGGGGGAGTGTTGCATAGTTTTGTGTAAATAATCCCAATTTCATAGGTAGTAGGAGTAGAATATGTCCTAGTCCCATATGTAGTAGGAGTAAAACATGTATTATATATAGGGGTCATTGTGTCATTGTAATAAAATAGATTTTTTTCCAGTGCATTCTCACATAAATAAACTCAAAAGGGAAAAGGTTCAAAATTACCCCTCTACTATGGTATATTGTTTACTTCTGTCACCCGTTATACTTTTCGTCCAAATTTATCCCTACCTTTAATAGAGTTTGCATAACTGCCCCTAACCCTAACGTCCCTCCACTGTGGCAGCTGATCCATCTAATACATTATCCATGTCAGCATGTCCCGCCAAATAAAATGCCATGTCAGCATAAATCCAATGCACCAGCAAGAAAAAGAATGCAAATCGTTAACAAGAAAACTCAAAAATCAAATATTTAAGCAGAAATTTGCTAAGAACATAGAAATAAAACCATTAATTAAGAAAGGGGAAACCTGAGCACCAGTCCTGGCAGCAACTTCAACAACTTGAGTAGCTCATTAGAGGGGATACTTCCAGTAGAGTCAGCACAAATCTTTGAGTACACTTCTTGTTGTTACCCACCTCAAATAAAGCAGTCTTTGTACAAAACCTCTGATGAATATACGCTGAATGTGTACTCAAACTCTCGGGAAATGCCAGTTTAGGGAGATTATAAGGATGAAGGGTTCTCAAAGCAGAAACTCTGGATGAAAGAAGACATCCTCCCATTTTCACAAAACGGAGCGAACTTTTCTCACACGCACACAAAAGTAACTCGTGCTGACTGCTCCTGCCTTCCACAGAAGCGTTACCGCTTGAGTTCTCTTGGATTTTTGTAGGAAGGCATCTGATTTTCCTGGATTTTTGTACACTCAGCTGGTCCGTCGGCCAGCCGATGACCAAAATCGGCAGTGGCGATCACTGGCATAGAAGAGGAAGAAGGGCGCCGCCCCTTTGTTCTCTCAAAGTGAGAGAGAAATCTCAAAGTAATTATTGCATTTATTAAACTAGAAAATTTTGTTTTTTATTTTTTTCTAATTTTGATAAAGAAACATAATTTATTTGAGGATTAAATTACTTCCAACGCCGACATGGCATTTTATTTGAGGGGACCTGCTGACATGGACAAAATATTAGAGGGGTCAGCTGCCATAGTGGAGAGACGTTAAGGTCAGGGGCAATTATGCAAACATTGTTAACGGTAGGGATATAATTGGACGAAAAGTATAACGGGTGGTAGAAGTAAACAATATACCATAGTAGAGGGCCAACTTTGGACCTTTTCCCAACTCAAAAATATATTGTTAAAGACATGAATTAAGTATTTCCATTTTATTTAAGTAAAATATGAAAATAAAATGAAAAAGTACTTTAATTCTTTCAATATGTTTTTTATATATATCAAAAAATCATTCAACAAATATAAAAGCATTCAGTTACTATATATTAGAAAGCTATCCTAAAAATAAGAAGAAATACTTACACATTAATATCCCTAGTATTACGTTTAAAATAGGTAAGATTATTTTGGTATATACTATATTTTGCTAAGGGTATTTTTGGTAAAAAGAAAAGTCAGAATTGCTAAT
>MU715588.1:103306-123899 GCA_026770625.1 Nicotiana glauca | reverse complement strand
CACACACAAAAAAAAAAAAAAAATTGGCCAAACACCTCAAATTTAGACAAAAGTACTTTTTGGGGAAAAAAACGCTTGTGGCCTTCGGAGAAGCTTGGCCAAACATGCTATAAATCAAGTGTATGCTTCGAAAATCTTGTTTGTTGTTTTCTACCTTTTGAGAGACTTGCATTCTTAGTTATCAGTTTCCTCCCTTTTACACACTAGGAATTATTTCTTTAGATATATACATTTTCCCTATACAGAATGTCCCTAAGTAATAAGATTTTATTAATGAAGGGCATAAATGCCCGTATACAAGAAGTATACCAAAATAGTTGAGAAGCCTCACAAAAGAATATGGCTCTAAAAGACATCCAACCTTCTATGGTTAAAGGGATCTCATGGGTGCACCAAAACACAATAAGGGGTTGTTTGGTAGAGTGTATAAGAATAATGCTGAATAGAGTGTATTATTAATGCTGTTATTAGTTATGCTTGCATTAGTTATGCTGACATTAGTTATGCCTACATATTTTTTATCCATTGTTTGGTTTAGTGTATTAAAGCATTGCACAATTTCTAAAAGAATTGTTTGTTTACAAAAATACCCTCATAATCAGTCCATCACTTTATCTTTTTAAAAGATACATATATTGAGGAATGTTTTTATATGAAAAAGGTTTTACAAAAAATATTTTATTTGTCTACCTATATTGTAGTATAGAACTTAATATTTATTTATAAAAAAAAAATACGCTAAGTATTTATTTATTTACTTACTAGGGATATAATTTTATTTCTCACTTTCTTGGATTATTTCAAACTTGCATTAATATAATATCATGTTTTAATCAAGCATAAATTTTGAAGGATAATTTTGTCTTTAACTAAGCTAATTCATGCATTAAAACCCATTGCATTGTTAATACCATGGTTTCTTATGCATTAGTTATGCATCGGATATACCAAATAGGGTGTATAACTAATGCTTGCATAACTAATGCATAGGTTCAAAATGTACCAAGCAAAGTATTACTAGTACACAAAGCTAATGCATGCATTATTTTACCTAATGCATCCTACCAAACAACCCCTAAGGGAAAAGAGGCTACCCCTCAGATGTACAAAATGCTTCTCTGTTCTCCTATTTCTCTCTCTCCGAATGGTCCCACATAAGTACAAGTGTAGTGACATCCCAAGCCTGCGTCTTCTTCTCCTTCTAATGAAAGTTCAGCTAAGCATTGCTTCTTTGACCGTGCCTGTCACCAAACCAACCCAATACTTCCACCACAAGCTAGATGCAACCTGACAATGTAAGAGGTGATCAACATCTTCACCAGAAGCCCCTAAGCACTTCATATTACGTGCTTGCAAACAAATTATTAGGTGCATGAGTAATACATGTTAATTTTATCTGCTCTGAGAGAACAATTGCTTACTAGTACTCAAGGTTAATGTCCTAAAGTCAATGTATAAAAAGACTGTTGCAAATACTGTATTTTACTAAGTAAGCTTAAATCTTCCATTTAGTCTCTGGGTCTTGCATGTGTTGGTCTGTGGGTTGGCTTGGTTAGTTGGCAGCTTAAATAATCTTTTGGTGTTCATATGGATCTGTACTGCAACGATTTCTCCAATGTGTACTGGAATGATTCTTCATATGCTTATTCTTTGGGTGTATGTTGATATGTTAAATAATCATATGATAGTTCACTGTTTGTTTCTACAATTTGTAACTTCTGAAACAGTTTGATCCCCAGTAAAGTGACTCTTATAAGCAATTCAAACAGATTTCCAGGTTGCTTGCGGCAGTTTATGTACTTTCGACTTCTGATAAGTCTTTTAGTATACCACCTAGCAAAGCAATCTCTGAAAGCCAATGGGCATCGTTCTTCCATCAAGCTTCAATTGGTACTTGTCTCAATCAACACTTCTTTTCTTGCCCATTGAAGAAGCAAAAAGCTGAAAATGTTGTGGATTATGAGGTATGTGTTCTTAGATTAGTTTGCATCAACGACTGCTCTACAAGAAGTTGTTTCTTTGTTGTATTTGTTGTAAGGTTTTCACTAGTACTTTGTTATGAGTCTCAATTCAAATATTTTTCTCTTTCAATTCAAATCCAAAATCATTTTGTTAATATTGATTCAAATTTTTTATATCTTCCGATACAAATTCCAAAATTTAATCTCAATTTAAATGTTTTTATCTTTCAATTTAAATTCAAATTAATTTTCTTATCTCTTTTCTAATACTTATATCTTTCAATTCAAATTCGAAATCTAAATATTTTAGATCTCTATTCAAATATTTTTATTATAATGCTTATTAACTTTGTCCTAAAAGTGCCACGTGGCTCCTTTTTTAACAGGCTGCTTGGCATAATGTCAGGGCTTACCACTCTCCTTATATATTTTATATTTTAGTTGCTCTTATCTATGTATTGCTACTGCATGTATTTTTATTCTGTATTCAACCCCTCAGCAAGTAATATATAATCGTGTATAAGTGTATGGGTACTGTATATGTCGGAAAACGAAAATGGTACTGAAACTTTGTAATAATGGAGAATTTTGAGCTTTTGTGCGGGAAACAAAACGAATTCACTTGTGAGAAATGGTATGTGATGAGTTTTGGATTTAGGTGGGTCGAGGTTGGAAAGAGCAGAGGTTGGTGTTTTCTTCCGCTGTTTGTAAAGGGAAGTACAAGAGGTTGAACAGCTTTTTCTTTCCCTCCTAAATTGGATGTGAAGTCCAGTGTATATTTTCTACCCCTTTGTGATCATGCTCGATCGAATGGAAGTAAATCGTTGAACTTTTCTCTTCTTTATCTTCTTCCCGTGAAACAAAATATTGTGTAAGGGTTGGCTTCATCGGATAGATCCCTTAGAAGGCCTTAAAATATAAACTCTTCTTTGAAGATAATAGACAGACATTTCTGATAAATCAGATAGAAAGTGAGATTAATTGGAAAGAAAGGCCAATTGAGGAAGCCGATTTTATTCCAAGGAAAATTTTGAGCAGCAGTGTTCCAGAGTAAATCTAACGACTATGACTCCAAGGACTACCTTGGAGCCCTAAACATATACCTTAGCATTCTGTTTGTACTTTGAAAGACTGCTAAGGTAAACCCACAGCCTGCAAAGCTTCTACAAAATCTACGCTAAAGCGTAAAAGACAAGACCTACTACCAAATCTAACTTTTTTCCTGCACATAAGCTTATATTATCTATTTTTTTGCACCGCGCTGGGTACACTTATATTTTTTGATTTTCTGTTTTCAGGGTTCCTGTTCTTTGACACAACAGCATCTTGGTTCAGAAGAACCTAACATGTTCAGGTATTTCTTTGTCTGAGCATGAATCGAGGAGCTTTGCTTAGAAGATGTACTCACTTCTGTTCCATCTGCACCCTCTTTTAATGCAGGCTTGCACCTGAAACAGTTGAAGATCTTGAAGATTTTGTTTCGAGATTTTTTGAGAGCCTGCCTGCTAGTACAGTTGTCTGTCTTAGCTTGCTTGGATGCTCTGTTTCGAATTTGTTGACTGAATTGTTGCATTCTCCGCACCCCATTCAATCATGGGTTCTGTTATCCCGCATGAGCTCAACTAGTCAGCCTATCACTGTAATTTTGCCGGCACATTCTATTGTAAAAGGTAATACAGTCTTGTATTCTAAACGAAACAGTAAATTCATGAAAGATATCCTTGGCTTATTCTTTCTTCATGCCATCAGAAGCTTCAGATGATGTTGGCCAATTCGCTTCCAGTTTTCCATTTGAAGTCAAAGATAAGCACTGGCATTGCCCTTGGTTATCCAGCGTGGTTGATGATGTGGCACCAGTCTTTAGAGATATATTAGAGAATAATTACTTGTCCTCTTCTGTGCACCTGTTAGAGGATACTGCAGAGAGCAGATCATCATGGTGGAAGTGGAGGAAACAACTTGATCAGCGCCTTGCTAAATTTTTACGGTTAGTCTTAAATGATTTTTCATCTCATTTAATGTTCCATGAAAAAGCTTGTCTCTCTGAATTTGGATCGGATCTTTCGATACGGAATTGTTTGGAGTTTTGGCTGTTTGCTAAAGTTCAGTTGAAAGGTAGGTGTTATGACGATGATTTTGTATAATTGTTGATGCCTTCACCTTTCCATCTGAAAGTTAAGAGAGAGGTCACTGAAAGTTATGTCTATCATTCCTATCGTAATGCCAATTCACTTTCAAATAAGCACTCAAAGTATTGTATGTTTAACTTTATACGCCTCAGGAATCTAGAGGATTCATGGTTAGGTCCTTGGAG
Organism: Nicotiana glauca; assembly: GCA_026770625.1. Classification (NCBI taxonomy): domain Eukaryota; kingdom Viridiplantae; phylum Streptophyta; class Magnoliopsida; order Solanales; family Solanaceae; genus Nicotiana; species Nicotiana glauca. Next base: position 119,624 of record MU715588.1, on the reverse strand, counting down.
ATACCTGCTTTTGGGTGAATTGTCAGAATGTGAGCTCCTGGATTCACTAATGAAGAAACTTTATGATCATTTTCGATGTAAAACTGGAGCTGATGTTCATAAAAGCCTTCTTAAAGTAATTCTCGGAGCTGCGAAGTACGCTTATGAGAAAGAAAGTCACGTTTCTCAGATGGTTTTAAATAAAGGATGTCACCTGCATGGAGGGGGTAATGGAAACTTCAAAGTGTTCGATAAGACATCTACCGAAGTTGATAATCTCTGTGATTCAGCATACAAGTCTATACTTGATGAAGCCCAAGAGATGGTAGAGACTGAATACATACGTAGAAGACCAGTTATTCTTGTTTTGGATCTTGAGGTGCAGGTCTGTTTTCTTCTCTTCTTCCTAGTGTCTTGATTCAACTTTGTGCTTCATTATATGTTAAGTTTCTTATGCTAGCCAAAAGCTTTGCAGAAAGGAAATATAAAGTCCTGTGTTTCAAGAACTTGCAACTCTCTGGAAATGATAGATTTGTTATATATTGCTATTTGTTGTTTCATGTACCTGAGGCATTGTGCATTTTTAACCTGAAAAAGCTTTAGTTATCTGGTTCTTACCTAAGTTTATGCAGTTGTTTTGCTAATTGGCAAAAGTCCAGTAACCTTTTTTAAACAGAAGGGTTTTGGTTAGGAGAATAATGATCACTTTCTGCAGATGCTTCCCTGGGAGAACCTACCAGTATTAAGAAACCAGCAGGTTTATCGCATGCCCTCAATTAGCAGCATCAGAGCAACCCTGATCAAGTGTTGCCCATATCAACAAGAAGTTCAGATGCTAGAGTGCTACCAAGGATCTCCTATGGAACAAGGGGTTCGATCACATTCCATTCCTTTGATTGATCCAATGGATTCCTATTATCTTTTGAATCCAAGTGGAGATCTTAGCAGCACGCAGTTAGAATTTGAAAGCTGGTTCAGAGATCAGGATTTTGAGGTAATTTCTACTTTACTCCTGATATTAGAACAGTAAAAAGAAACCTTAAGCATCACATTTCACCAATTCTGCATGTGCATGTACTTTAAAAGTTCATCTATATCTATACCCTACAAAAGTAACGTTCATTAAGTTTCTTCCTTTATGAATGCTAAAAGGACCCTATTATTTTTAATGAGTTTCAGCTGAAAAATGAGATAGTGTTTTCCTTAAATGGGAGGAAAATTAGCAGAAAGATTTTTTTTTTAACCTATACAAAAAAAAGTTCTCGTGTCACTCAAATTAGAGTCTTGACCCAATAAACAGGAAAACAACTGGGGATCATAGAAGTACAGATCTCTATTGTTTTGCTTGAACTAAAGGCTTGATAGTAGAGTATCAATACTGTTTTAAAATGGTTATTGACTTGAACTATCCTGATAAACCATGGTTTGCGGGTCCTAGACATAATAAGCTGAATGAAGAAATACATACACACACACACACATATATATATATAGTATTTTATGTTGTTTTGTTAACTGTGGGAACTAAAGTGGTTCTATCATTTTAGACTCTTTCCGCAAAAAAAATAGTGATATCTGACTTTCTGATTATAAGTAAAAATTAGGATAAATAATCTTATGAGTCAATTGTCAACTATCTTAGTCCCCATATTAGTTGGATCTGTTATATGCTTCCTTTGTATATATTTTCGTCTATTAAGGTCCATTTAATATCAAAAGTATTCATTGTAGTTAAAACTATTTACATGTTGTCAACTTACTGCAACCTTCTTTTATGCTCTGCGAATATAATCGATCTACAAATAATTATATTATTTTACTTTTTTGTGCAGGGTAAGTGTGGAACTGCACCGGCAGTAGAAGAATTGGCTGAGGCCTTGAAGAGTCATGATCTTTTTATTTACTTTGGCCATGGAAGTGGTACGTTCAAAGTCTTGGAACTGATTCTCGTCATTATCAGGGTGATTATGTTTTACTTATTATTGCCTATATGCCCTATCAGTAATAATATGTTGCCTATGCTGGCATTTCAGGAGCACAATATATCCCTGAGCATGAGGTAAAGAAACTAGAGAGTTGTGCTGCTACTCTGCTTATGGGGTGCAGTAGTGGGTCGCTGCATCTGCATGGAAGCTATGCTCCTCGGGGTGCTGCCCTCGGCTATCTATTAGCAGGTTCTCCGGTTATAATTGCTAATTTATGGGAAGTGACAGACAAGGATATTGACAGATTTGGAAAGAGCATGCTTGACGCTATCCTGAGAGAAAGATCAAATGTTTCTTTTAGATGTGATAAATGTGATACTCTTTCACATAAACTCGAGTCAATGAAAATTAGCGACAGCAAAAGAACTCAAAGGATTAAAAAAGAGAAAGATACAGCACCTGATATGTGTAAAAACAATACATCTACTAACCACTGTAACCACAGACCAAAGATTGGATCATTCATGGGGCAAGCTAGAGAGGCATGCACACTCCCTTTTTTGATTGGAGCAGCCCCAGTTTGTTATGGTGTCCCCACTGGAATAATCAGCAAAAAGGATTTGTAGTATTGTCACTTTAGCATATGATAATGTCAAAGTCCCATTCTTTATTCTTCGTACTGTCAAGAATCTCCATCATATTAAATATCGTGGTCTCTTGTTGAGCTAACCCCAAAGATAAAAGATTTGCAGTATCGTTGTGATGAAGAGTATCAATTTCACTGAGAAATCTTTCAAATAGTATGACAAGATATACGTATAGAAATTTATTGTGGGGATCCACACAACAATGCTTGAACAAGTCAAATCAGTGAGGGACATCGAATTTGCCTCTTGAATTTAATGATTCAGACTGCCGTGATGAGCTTTTACGTTACTAAGCTGTACAAATGTATTACTCAATTTGATTTAATTTTAATGTCATATTAGTCTCCAACTTCCTGATAAAAAAAAGTGAAATTTTTTTTATAGGTGAAATGGTATTTGAAAATTAGAGTTGTGTTTGGATGTGAATATAATTTGGATTGTTTTTGCTTTGTTAGTGATTTGAGGTGAAAATTTTGAAAAATAATATTTGGGAGTTTTCAAATTTTTGAAAAATTTCGAAATTCATCTTTAAATGAAAATTAAAAATTTTATGGTCAAACACTAATTTCAAAAAAAGAAAAAAATTCGGAAAGAAGAAAATTGTTTTTAATGGCCAGACGGGCACATTCAAAAATCTCAATAAAGTTCTCTATTTTGATTTACAATATTTTATGAAATTAATCAGCCTTGCATTATTTAATAAATGCTAAAGGGCTACAAGGTCTTTCCTTAGCATACAATTACCAATCCCTAAGGATGAATATAGATAATGAATTACGTACATAGAGTTTAAGTAGTAAAAGGTGAACAACAAAATTAAAATCTACATCAGAAATTGCATTCATACAAGAATTGAGATATAAATGTTCAGGCAGAATAAGGAAATTACAGACTACAAATTACAGAGAAACTGATCTTTCTTTAAGCGCCCGCCAATATTTCTGAGCCATCCTACAGTCTACCATGTATCAAACATCAATCAGAGGTAGATGTGCATGAGAATGTTAGAGCACAGTTAAATCCTAAACTAAGCCCTAAATTATTTCTTTTCACAATTTTGAAACATACACAAATTACATCTATCGCCGACCCGCATTGGCCTCTCTACGTCTTCGTCTCCTCCCAGAACGCCCCAAAAGGACCCTACCTTCACGACGAAGACGCCCAACTAGCGATATGCCACTATCATCATTATCATCCCCGCTATTGTCACTGTCTGCATCAGAGTACTCAAAACCACCGCTTGGGAGGTTTCCCTCAATTCCACTAGCACCTCTATCCAAAGTGTCACTTGTGTCTCTGTCATGCCGCCTCATAACCCGATTTGAGGCAATGTTCCCTGCAGAACCAAAAGCCTGCAAAAACAGAAACATATTCATCAAATTGCGATCGATTCCCACTCCAAAACCTTCATTCCCATTCATCGCATTCACATCAAAACCCTCTTCATCCTCCGAATCAAAACCATAATGACTTCCTTCTATCACGTAATCACCAAATACCACAGCCCCTGGCATTGAAGAAGTTATAGTGCTGATAACATCATCCCTCTCTCGTTCCCGCTCAAGCCTTCTCCATTTCTGTTCAAGAAGAGGATCTACCTCACGTGGCCTGGCAGAGGGGTGCTCTGCCTTAACATGTTTTCGCATCTCCTTGTAGCTTCCAACAAATGAGCAATCATCCTGCATGCAGCTACGTGTCTTCATATTCAGATATTCTCTTGCAGGTTCAACCACAGTCCATCCCTTCACTTGGCCTCTACATAGCGGGCATGCAACTTCGATGACCTCGTTTTTCTCCGAAGGCAAAGTAGAAAACAGGCTCGCAGTTGGAGTATCAGTAGGACCCTGCATAGATTGATTGTCATCTGGCAGTGTTTCTTTGGTGTAGGCTTTCTTGTACTGATCGAGGCAGTTTGAATAGCGTAAGCTAGTTCCGCACATGTAGGGGCGGCAGCCTTTGTCATGAGAGGAACACAGGAGCAGCACAGCATTATGGGGATATTCCATGCATACGGAACAAGTTGCATCTTCCCAATCTTTCTTCTCAAAGATTTTAGAACATTTCTTTTGGTGCACATGTTCACTATGATCTGCAGATGGCAAAGGGTATGGTGTGGCCCTGCATCGTCGAGAACCAATCCTACGTCGTCCTGTGGTCCCTTTAGCCATTTTCCTAGACAAATCTGCAGGAACAGAACTTCAATATTTAGCAAGATAGCACTACATTAAAAAAGAGCATAGTCATATCCTCAGAATATTTTATGAGTGTTCAGTAAAATATGCTTCCTAACTTTTGTACCATATCTTGTTTAAATAATATCTCCTTCCTATTTTATGGTTCAACACATGACAAAAGAACAGAGATCTAGAGCAAGAATTTAACTACATGACAGGTTTCAACAAATCATAAATTTCAGTGACCTTGACTAAGTGCTCTAGCCACAAAACTTAGAAGAGCCATGTGTTTGCTTGTTTTTCTGGTCTGTCTATGTATGCGAAATGGAAGCATGAAGCTCAATCAAGGAAAGAACAATAGGGCAGACCTTTTGCAAGAGGAACAGAGATTATACTGAGTAACATAGAGCCATCATTAAATACAGAGTGACATGCAAATAGAGAAATAGTGCATCCATGTGATAATCAATAAACATCAGATCAGCCAACGAATTCCCTCAATCTCAAACTAGATGGGGTCAACTATACGAATCCCTTGTATCAATTCTGCCCTACCAAGCTGAATATTCAGAGGATATTCAAATTTTACACAATAATTTGATAAATCAAACCAAAACTTTTGTAAATCAAATCTTGCAAATCAAAAAACTTTTGTAAATCAAATCTGGTCAAAAAGCAAATTAATTTTATCTTTTGGAATGCTGAGTCCACTTTGACTGGGTAATTGCCCGTAATATGTTGTTAAGTTAAAATACACAAGTATTCATATAAAGCAATAACCTAGACCCACAATATGAATTTTAAATAAAATAATAATAATAATTGCACTCTCAAAACAAAAATAGACAATTCAGTTGAATAGATAAAAAATGACAATAACACAATAACATCTCAAACAGCAAACAAAAAGCTATACTTCAAACTATAGGAATAGCAAATGCATTTAGTTGGATATTATCACAGAAGACAAATCAGCTCGGAATTCCCTCAAAATAGTAGAGAGAGGGATTTGAAAACAATTCAGCTTGGAATAAAAGGCCAGCTCAGAAAAAATCAGGTAACATCATCCATATATTCGCTGTAAGAGACGGCAAAAAGCACCCTCTGATTACTGAGAAAACCAAGGAACTATACAGATTGATTCCAAAAAGATCAAAGACCACAGAAGTCAGAAGTGCAAGAACTTTCATTCCCATCAAGAAGACAACTACAGACTCCTGTCTCGACATGCACAGAAAGATAATTAAATGAGATCTCTGAAGTTGCCTGAAAAGTATCAGGTGCTAGCGGCTAAATCACAATTCTGATACTAGACATCGTTGACCTTATATTCTACTGAAGGAATGGATTCAAAATTTGGAATTATGTATCTTGCCCTAGACTTTATACCTAAATACTCTTAAATTTTCCTTCACTCCGACTTTCCTTGCAGGAACAATGAGGAGGGAGAGTCAAAGAATCCAATGGTACGCTATCACCCAAAAGAAGGAAAACCAAGGCATCATGATTCAAGGAAGGAACGCACTAGTCAACTTCCTCGAAGAATGAAAATATGTGAAAATATAAGTGTGAGTATGTGTGTGCACGCGAAACAACTACAACAACAAAATCTGCATTACAAAATCTAAAATAAAAAGTCTGATCAGCAATTTAAAAAGTTAAATGAAAGACACCTAAACATTCAACCTATTACTGCAATTTACTAAATCGTCGCCCTTGAGAAAAGAGAAATTATTTCAATAACCTCTCAAATGTCAGCTCCTAATATATGATTGGAACTACTAAAGCTACAGATCGCATCATAACTTAGGCCCCCCACCCCCTGGAGATTCTAGCTCAAAGCTCAAGTACCACCATCAACTCCCTAAACAACAACAAATGATATACTGATTAAACAATCTATCAGGTTTGAATTACAACAATGGCGATCTGACTCTCACAAAATTGGGGAATTCAGAGACTATCAAGACCATAGCAATCCAAACACTTGATCACATTGACATAACACAATAACAAGTCATTAAAAGCAACTATGCACTAACATAAAAATCAATTTTTGCAATTTCTTAGACAGAATTGCCTTAGTCAATTGTAATTCAGACCGTCAAGCTAAATTGATCAGAAAAGAAATGAAAAGACTCACACCCACCTTGAGTTTGGAGCGATCCAAAAAATGATAATTGTAAGCAACAAAAATGGTACACACTAGCTATATATATATATATATATATATATATATCTACTACAGACGCAAAAGGGGAGGTTCAGAAAATGCATCCAATACACGAAACAACGTGCAAAATCACACGAGAAGAGAGTTAATAAAACGAATTATTTAATACTCCAATAATTCAAAAACTCATTACAGCGAAAATTCATTTAAATAAAACAATAAAAACAAAGCCAAGCACATGACGCCTTGACCTTTTATAACCTCCCCATCAATCTCAGATTCACCATTAATTTAATCGAATTATGAAATCCTTCAATTGTCCCATTATCCACAATATCCCACAAAAAAAAAATTAATTAAAATTGAAGGATTCTTACCGGAAAAAATCAATTGATTAAATATGTAGTATGAATTGGTAAAAATATGAGGGGAGATAAAAAGAGAGAGCTAGGGTTTTTCTGGTAAAAGAGGAGAGATCTGAGAGGGAATTAAATTAGAGCGCGGGCAATTGTGTACAAAATGGAAAATAAATATTAAAAAAAAATTATGGGTTTTTGGATTGGAGGAAAGAGAAAATAAAAATGAGGGGAAGCGAAAAGAAAAAGGGAAAATGAGAGAGAATAAATGGGATTCGTGGAGTCATTTCTACGCTACTCTTTTTCTCTTCTCTTCTCTTATTTCTCTTTTTCTCGTCTCGAGTTAGTTGGAGAAAAGAGAAAAGCTCAGGTTGTGGTCTTACGCGCGGGCTGAACGACTAGTACTCACGCTCCCATTATTCTCACTCCATATGTTTTGGCAAAGAAATTAGTGTAATTTCGATTAATGTGAATTTGGAATTCACATTTTTCACCTTATTTTCCTTTCCAAGCTATCAACCCCCGAAGACTTCATCTCACAAGCTTAGCCGCAATTCAAATTCATGCAATCTAACCCTTTTTTGAAAAAATGAGTTCGAAATTTAATTTTTTCATTGTAGTTTATAAATATACCTTTTATATGAGAAATATTGAATTTGTCTATGGTACTCACATCAATTTGTTTATGGTATAATCCGAGGCAGATTAAAATATTTAAGCTTATTAATTCTTATAACGATCTCAAGTTAATATACAATAATAACATGACCAATGAACTTGGTTCTAAACCAAATATTCATATATATTTAATCAAAAATTTTAATGCAAATAATGATTTAGGCAAAAGTTATTGAATGTAATTATTACACTAGATTCGTCCATGGGCGTAATCTAGGTGCTCGCATCTTTTCTTTGGAGATCATCTTTCAGTTATTGCTTTGACATCATTCCATGCGTTAAACACATATAATTCGGCATATATATATTTTTTAGTTGAAATATTTAAACTTATTTTTTTCTTATTTATTTGTAAATCTCTTTTAATTTCAGTTAAAATTTGTTAACCTTTTTATGCTAAGTTTGGAGAGTAAAAAATAGCAGAAGAAAACTATTATTTGGAGACCTTCTGCTAACCCAAGATCGTTAATTAAGATTGGATGATTCAATTAAAGAAGAGGAAGCTTGAAAAGAGATGAGAGATTTTTAAAAGGAGAACTTTGTTATTGAAGAAGACTTTTTTGAATTTAGCTTCATTACAAATGCCTAAAGCTACTCCTATTTATACTTGTTTAAGGATGATTCTAGATACAAAAATAATCTAGAAAATTCTATCACCTTCTACTAATATCTTCCTTAAATATTCAAGACTCTAGAATATCTAGATATTTCTTAAGTACAACAAATATCCAAGATATTACTCAATAACTTTCTAGAAACTTCTTCTAATTATAAGTTTTACTCTTCCAAAAAACCAACTTTACTTTTTCACACTCCCTCTTAAAGTGATTTTTTGGAAGCTATCCCAAGCTTGTCACAGAAGAACTCAACCGATGCTTTCTGGCGTATCTTGCTTCCCTGAATACTGAAGGTTCTTTAATTGGTCCTGCAAAGAAACAGGAATACGTACTGACAAAATTTTCATCTCTGAAACGAGTTGGCTTGACAATATTTCTTTTAGGCCTTCCTGAAACTCTTGAATAATCTCATTGTGGAGTTTCATGTTGTTGAGTTCTCGGGCACCCCATTTCTCTTAGCTCCTCGACAACTGTATTAGCTAAAAAATTACTTGTAATGGTCAAATTCGATGCTTCAGGGTTCAAGAGTTTATAACCTGCCCCTTCTTGCGGACTTAATCGAATATGACATCCCTCGAGATAACAAAGAGATGAGTTTTAGGATCCATGCACCTCCATCCCTTTTTTCTTTTATCATATCCGGAAAAAACATATTTCCTTGTCTTGATATCCAACTTGCTCCGTTGAGAATCCGGAATGTGAACATAACAAAAAGAGCCAAAAACCCTGTGGTATTTTACGCTGGGATTTTCTCCAAACATTAATTCATAGGGAGGCTTCATATTGTCTGAAGAAAGTGGCATCTTGTTAGTCACCTACGCTGCACATTTCATACCTTCAGCCCACAAGGCTCTAGATAAATTATTGGCATGAAGCCAACTCTTACATGTCTTAGTTAAGTGTCAGATCTTCCTTTCAGCCATTCCATTTTGTTGTGGTGTATGTGCACATGTGAGTTCTCTTTTAATGTCATGTGCACATGTGAGTTCTCTTTTAATGCCATGTCGACGATAAAAGGAAAGAAATTCATCTGAAGTGAACTCACCTCATTATCAGTTCGCAACCGCCTTATTCTAGAATCGAGTTCGGCTTTAACTGTTTTTTTTTAACTCCACAAATTTATTGAAAACTTCTTACTTGTGCTTCACAAAATAAACCCAAGTGAATCTAGTAAAATCATCAATGAAAATTAGCATATAAGAATAGCATGGGAATGAAGAAGTTCTCGCTGGCTCCATATCAAGTCACTGTTAATAAGTTCTAGTGGGGCATTGTACCTTGACAATGATCTGTCAAATGGAAGACGATGTGCCTTTCCATATTGACATCCTTCACAAAACTCTCCTATATCAAAATTTCTTAATTTAGGCAATTCTTTTACTAGATTCAACTTTACAATGTCTTTTAATTTATCCATGCTAAGATGTTCATGTCTAGCATGCCAAAGATGTGTATTATCATTGCTACTCATCTTCTCAATATATGAATTAGAGGCAGATAAGACAATAAATCGTTAACTCTCTTACTGGAGTAAATAATATCTGCCTCGAGCACCTTAATATTTGTGAGAAACTTCAAATCATGTGGGCCAAATAACAAATAATTTCCAGCATCTACAGCATTGCAACTGGAAATAAATTTTTCTTCATACCTGGAACCTTCTCGTTGACTACAACAATTCCTTCCTTCTCTACTTGATGGACTGTATTATCTGTTGTCACAATGACATCATGTCCAGTGTATTCGCGATAGATGGAGAATTCGGATTGATCTCCAATGAGATGGTGCCCACATCCTGAATCCACGATCCATTCTCTTTCAGAAGTTATGGAAGACATGGCATTTATTGCACGAGTCTCCAATGTGAAGCACTTACCCAGTCTTCTTCTTCTTATTCGGCAGCTTTCTTAGTTTGAACCATATTGCTCTCTTTGGCTCGAAAATATCTTTTTTTATGTCCGACTTTGCCACAATAGTAACATTTTAAATGCTTTTTATCATTGCTGGAAGACTCTACCTTCTTTCCCGGCGAGCTTGAACTACTTGAAGATCGAAAGTACATGCTATCTCTTGAATTTCCTTTAAATTTACTCTTATCAGTGACACGAGCATTTTCTTTCCCTTCTTTGATAGATACACCAGCCATCTGTTTGGCTAGTAGCTCATGTGACGATAACAAATTCTTAAATTCTTCCAAATATGATTGTTGAACCCATCCTTGAATCGATGTAGGGAATATATTCTGGCTTTAAACCATGAATAATAATTCTTCTTATTCGTGCTTCAGAGATAGCCTCGTCCAGATTTAATAGAGAAATTTCGGAACACAGATTTTTAACCTTCAAAAAATACTCGGCGATAGAGAGATTACCTTGAGTGGTGTTAGCTAACTCATTCTCCAAAATATGTGGTCGAGCTTCATCCTTCTTGTTGAACAGCCGATCGAGGTCCTCCATATTTCATGAGTTGATTTACACCTTATAATATGATCAACTAAATTAGGAGAGATATTCCTCTTTATGATAAACTCCGCCTTAGCATTAATCTGCTATCGCTTCTTACGTGCATTGCTATTTTCCTGTGTGTCAGTAGGAGGAGTTGTGTTACTTCCATTGACCACTTCCCACAAATCCTCATCAACAATGTATGATTCCATACAAGTCTTCCATACCTTGTAGTTGGACTAGTTCAATAACTCCATCCCCGGTCCATTAGCACGACCACCCAAATCCATTTAGAGAAACCAGTTGAATCAACCATTAATCCGACCTTGCAAACATATCTAGAAGTCAACTATGGCTCTGATACCATGTAAAAAATAGCAAAAGAAGAGTATTATTTGGAGACCTTCTGCTAGCCTAGGATCGTTAACTAAGATTGGAGGATTCAACTAAAGAAGAGGAAGCTTGAAAAGAGAAGAGAGAATTTTGAAATGAGAACTTTGTTATTGAAGAAAACTTTCTTGAATTTGGCTTCATTACAAATGCCCAAGGCCACTTTATTTATACTTGTCTAAGGATAATTCGAGATACAAAAATAATCTAGACAATTCTATCACCTTCTACTAATATCCTTAAATATCCAAAACTCTAAAATATTTAGATATTTCTTAAGTACAACAAATATCCAAAACATTACTCCATAACTATGAAACTACTTCTAATTATAACTTTTACTCTTCCAAAAAATCAACTCTACTTTATAGCAGAAATTTCTTGAAAATGAATAGGCAATTGTACGAGTAAATTATTTCATTTATGAGGAGCAAATTATTTATTCATAAATTTATAGTAGATCTGCGTTTTGTTTGTCACTCTACGGTGAATCTCACGCGGGATGAGTGGTTGAGGATTGGTGTTTGCATATTTTGAGCCTTTAAGACGTGGAGTGTTGTTTCATTAACATAGGGAGTCGTGACGACAAGCACAATGCCACGTCGTCTTTTAAGTTTTCGAAGGTACTACAGGAATAAGATATGGTACAAGGCATATTCCTATTTTATTGTTTTCTCACATTTTTCGAACAAATTTCAGATCATAGTAGCGATTTTAAATAAATAATACTCCTAGTACTAATATTTTTCAGTAACCTAGTACTAAGGAAAAAGTTAATTTTAAAAGCAACTTGTCCATGTCCATTTCCAGAAAATAAAAACTTCATTATTTTTTTTTCCTGCCTAATAATAAATATTAGTAGTATGTTTTTTCCCTTCCTATAAACTTCATTATACCAGTGATAGTATTAAATTCTCTTAATGGAAGATAAATTATGATTATTAATATTTAACATAGTTAAAAGAGGAAGAGAAACACAAAATAGTCCCACCTAATTAGGGGTGTATATAAAAACCCGAAAAGTCGAACCAAACCGCCCAAAAAACCGATACATTTTAGGTTTGATTTGATTTTGGTTTTGAATTTTAAAAATCGATCAAATTTCGTTTAATTTTGGTTTTAATAAAAAAACCGACTATAAAAGTAGTTATTTAAATATATTACTACACCTATATATATATATATATATATATATATATATATATATATATATATATATATATATATATATATATATATATATATATATATATTTCTAAAGTTTTATTGTACATATTAGTTGTTTGCATTTTAGTCTAGTCCTTTGCTATTACAATAATCTAATTATTTGTCTTGACATTTTAGTTTGATTGATAGTTTTCTTTTGATATGTAAAAGAATTTGTTTCATGTTAAAAATAATCGATTTTTAATTGAATACTTAGATTATTCATCACTATTTGATTCAATTATCATCAATATATCTTGGTAAATGATAAATTTCTCAAACAACAATTGATTTGATAGTATTACGTCGAAACTGAAGTCAGCGGAATATATGTTTCGTAGTGTATTTCGCATATTTAAGAAAAACCCTGATAAATAACCGAATAAATCGAAAAACCGACAAAAAGCGAATCGATAAGAAACCGACTTAATTGGTTTGATTTGGTTCCAATATTTTAAGAACTGATTTACTTGTTTGATTTCTTTTTATGTAACAAACGATCCAAACCAAACCATAAACAGCCCTGCATCTAACTAGTATCTCTCTCCCCCCTAACAAGGCCCCCTCTCACTCTAGTTTCAATAGCCTTTTTATCCTACCTTCATTTGGTAAGAATAGGGCCATTGTTTCATTATCGAACCGAATACCTTCAATTTTGTTTACCTGCTTTTCTTCTCCCAACTTAGGCGCAATATGTCAAAACTTTAGCCTCAAATTCTATGTTGGTTATTATTTATAATATATTATAATTAAAAGCTATTGGTTGCCTTTTTTAAGAGGTGTGTAGAAACTTTATAAAACAGATAGAATGGACCAGAGATAGTAATTTGTTTAAAGAAATTTACACCTAATATTCCAATTTTACAGATAATAATACAAAAGGCTATTATTTGGATAAAAAGCTGTGGCTTGTTCCATCTTTTTTGGGATTAATCTAGCCATTGTCTCACGTGAAACTTTGCAGATTTACAGAGGGATTGGATCACCACCCAATTTAAGCATACAATACGTGTCACATGCCATGTTACTACTCTGTCACAATTTTCCTCTTTTTTACAAGAATACTCTACGTTATCATCTCACATGAACCTCGCTTTCATCCTTAAAACCAATCACAACCAACTACGGAGGGAAAAAAAAGAATCCAGAAAAGTATACAAAGAATGAAAAGGGGCCAATAAGGAAGAAGTGGGCTCAATCTTTTTTCGCCTAAATACATAGATGAAATGTTAAAGAGAAAAACAGTTGTTAAAGCAACAGCCATAAATACCACAGCTAGAGAGAAGCTCAGTTCAAAAAGGAAAAAAGAAATAAAACGCGAAAAAATTCGCAACAGAAGGGCGGGTGGAAGGCAAATTGAGAAAGCACATTTCTGGACTCCTAATTGATGTTACATGCTAAACCCCCTTGGGGCTATATTAGTATCCTAGGGAGCTTTGGTGGTGTCATCTCCAGGTAGATCATCTTCATCGTGGTAGATGTTTTCCGCCATCTGCCAGATTTGTAGTATATTGTCCTCAGCAACACTAGCGACGACCCAGTCTTCACATGGGTTCCATGAGAAGTCAGATATTTTACTTGTATGGCCACCATGAATAAAGAGCAACTCAGGTGGCCCATCTTCTGCATCTTCTGGTGTTTGTTCTTCATCAATCCTGGAACAAAATCAAAAAGTGAATTTCAGGTTTACTGCTGCCTGTAGGCCTCAAGGGAAACATTAATATGATTCCAGCGAATCCTCCAAAAATCCCATGTAAACGCCATAAAATCAAAATAGAAAAAGCAAAGACATTTAAGCGTAGACTACTAGACGTTAATGTATCATTTAGCAGATTTTTTTTTGACACATCAAATTATCATATATGGGTAAAACCAGTTTCTTTGTAATTCTGGTTAAAGTACAAGATCTCAAATCCTCGATGCAATGATATTAATAATGTCAACGTCTAATTCTTAGACAACAATTTTTGTTACATAGCAAAAACAATAGAAGGGACACTAAGTAATTCAGTAAATAAATGTAAATGCATTTTTTTTTAAGAATGAAAATAAATGTAAATGTTTTGAAACTGAATTTTGAAATCCCAGATACTGAGACTGGGATCAGAAACTCAGATTCGGACCACATGATACTACAACTGTACATTTGGAGGATCATGTGCACAAATCAACATGGAACTTTAATTCCACACCTGCCAGTACACAGTGGAGCATATGATGTAGTCATTTTCACATGTTAGGACAATTCGGTATTGACTCAAACACACAAAAGGATGAGCCTACATCAGACAATGAATTGGCATAACTTTTTAAGCGCACTTCTGTACTAGGTGATTTTCTGAAGGAGTTCAGGGGCTTGGTGCTAAGTTGGAGAAGAGGGAAGGAATGGGGTAAGATAGATCCTAACTTTAGGTGGACTATAGCAGGCAAGACAAGGGAGGTGTTAACATACAGATAGAATCACAAAAAAACATCAAAGAGCTACACAGAACACACAAGCCCATTTTTAAAGACCTGTGACTAATAAAAATACCCACTTGACAGACAGAACATTCATTCTGACGTTACAATAATACTAGTAGTGATAGTTGAAAGAGCAACCTGCTTAGATCCCAAACCATGAGCCTCCTACCAAGGCAACAAGAAGCTAAGATGGTTTCATTCTTCGGATTCCATCCAACCTGGAAAACCTCCTCCCTGTAGAAAAGTTACAAGTAAAGCAAGAATGACTAACTGTAAAACCGTATGTATGAGCTTCCATGATACACTTCAAACTTTTTTTATACTCCCCCCGTCCCAATTTATGTGGCGGTGTTTGACTAGGCACAAGAGGGGTTGCTCTGATGGTAAGCAACCCCCACTTCCATTCCAACCAAGAGGTTGTGAGTTCGAGTCTCCCCAAGAGCAAGGTGGGAAGTTCTTGGAAGGAAGGATGCCGAGGTTCTATTTGGAAACAGCCTTTCTACCCTAGGGTAGGGGTAAGGTCTGCGTACACACTACCCTCCCCAGACCCCACTAAGTGGGATTATACTGGGTTGTTGTTGTTGTTTGACTAGGCACATAGTTTAAGAAAGAGATGAAAACTTTTGAAACTTGAAGTCTAGAACAAGCCATAGAAACTTGTGTGGCTATAAATCGTTTCACTAAGGGTAAAATGAGAAATTTAAAGTTAAATTGTTTCCAAAATAAAAAAGTATGACATTCTTTTGAAGATAGACTAAAAATGAAAGTAAGACACATAAACCGGGACATAGAGAGTACTATTCGTCATGACTGATGAGGGTACCAACATTTTCCTCAGAAGTATATGTAAGGAAGACATCTTACTTGTGACAGTCCAAGGTATGCAGTGCAGTAGAAATCTTGCGTAGATCAAATAATTTAACTGTCTTATCTGTAGATCCTGTTGCTACAACCCATTCATTAAAGGGGTTGAAAGCTAAGCAGTTAACCTGATAAAAAAACAAAGGAGGTCAACCATGCAGCATTATGTACTCAAACATGCTTTTTTACCAACACCAAGATCTACTTCACTGCAATAAGACATTGTTTTTTGCCGAATACGCAATGTACAGTAAAGTTCATCCTTCGCACACGATAAGTAATCAGAACAGCATCACAATGGACCCTCATAAGAGAATTGTATATCTAAAGAAGCAGCATAGAGTAGTATTTTAAATTCGATACCTTCTCCTTGAAGCCCCACCACCACCCTTTTTTCTTTCT